>JAIUJO010003727.1:67500-97500 GCA_023846275.1 Vanilla planifolia
GAGAAGATGAACAAGAAAAAGTAGAAGTAGAAGAAGAAGAAGAAGACGAAGAAAAAGATGAAGAAGGAAATTAAGATGAAGAAGGAAATTAAGAAGGAGAAGGAGTAGAAGGATGAGAAGAAGAACAAGAACAAGAACAAGAAGAAGTAGAAGATGAAGAAGAAGAAGAAGAAGGGGAAGAAGACGAAGAAGAAGACGAAGAAGAAGAAGTAGTAGAAGAAGAAGAAGAAGAAGAAGATGAAGAAGGAAATTAAGAAGGAGAAGAAGGAGTAGAAGGATGAGAAGAAGAACAAGAACAAGAAGAAGTAGAAGATGAAGAAGAAGAAGAAGAAGGTGAAGAAGACGAAGAAGAAGATGAAGAAGAAGAAGTAGAAGAAGAAGAAGAAGAAGAAGAAGAAGAAAAAGAAGAAGAAGAACAAAAAGTAGTAGTTGTAAAAGATGATGGTGATGAAGAAAAAGAAGAAGCATAAGAAGAGGAAGTAGAAGAAGAAGAAGAAGCAGAAGAAGAAGAAGAAGAAGAAGAAGAAAAAGAAGAAGAAGAAGTGGGCATGCATCTGTTTGTGTGTCTGTGTCTATGTGTGTGCATGTCGTGTCTATATGCGCACATCTGTTTGTGTGTGTGCAGGTGCTGGTGTGTGCACATGCACATGTGTTCAAGGTTTGTGGGTGTGTATGTGTGTGCGTGTTTGCTTGTTTGTGTGTGCATGTTTAGACACGTGTATGTGCATGTGGGTACATGCAACCATGTGTGTGCATATGTGTGCTTGTCTATGAGCCTGTGTGTATTTGTATGTTTTTTCTTGTGTGTGGGTTGTCTAGGTGCACTTGTATGCATGTGCACATGTGATTATGAATACACAATCATGTGTGTGTGTGTATGTGTGTGTTCATTCTTGTGTGATTGTATCTGTGTGCATGTGTGTTTGCATGTGTATGCGTGTGTGTGTGTGTGAACATTTGGATATGCTCTTGCAGATGTGCAAGTGTGCTTGTGTGCATGTGTGTGTGTTCATTTGTGTGTGTGTGCATGTGCATATGTGTGCATGCGTGTATATGAGGGTGCGTATTTGCATGTGCAATTGTTTGTACTTATTTGTGTGTATGTGTGTATGTGCACTGTGTGTGCATGAGTGTGCATATGTCTATGCATGCCTGTGCATGTGCGTGTGTGTGCATGTGTGATTATGTGTGTGCTTGTGTTTGTATATTTGTGTGAGCTTATGCATGCGCATGTGTGTGTACTTGTTGATGTAATCTTTGTAGAGCTAATTTATAACTTGGTTGTGAGTTGTACTTTTTTAATTTTTTTATATTTTTAAAATCTTTTCTTAAATGAAAATTTGATAATCATAAAACTATTGAATTATAATTTTACTAAATTAAAATATGCAACGAAGATAGAAATTTTATAATTTTAAAAATAGTTTTAATAAAATGTTTATTAATTGATAAAAATAATTTTCATAAATTTCTTTCATATACATTTTTAATTAAATATTATTAAAAAAATTGAAAGTCATAAATTACATAATAACAAGAAAATAAAAGCGACAAGATTTTTAGTCGTTCCACCTAACTTGTGCCTATATCCACCACAGTCAACTAAACTATGATTCCACTAATAAAGTTACTCTCTTTGCCATAGTATGTAGAGATAATTTTTACAAATCATACCCTTTTGTAATAATAGGTAAGGAGTTTACTATCACAATCTCAATTATAAGTTTATAATATTCAAGCACAATACAAAATAATAATTAACTATAACATTTAACTATTCACTTGTAAAGGCATACATGATACAAGTTTATAGACTATAATATTAGAGAAACAATCCAAAGGAATTGGTTTTAAAATATTAAATCCAAAAGATTTATAAATATGCATTAACGTTATTAAGAAAAATGGAATCAACAAACATATTGCTTTAATATAATCTTTTTTAGAAATATAAGAAAGGAATAAATTAATAAATAATCAATTGTAAAGAAAACACCAATAAGATATGCAATCAAAGAAAATGCTGAAGCAAGGAAAAGGAAAAATGAGTTGCAAACACAACTGTAGCAAATATTCAAAATCGAATTGTAATTTTTGGTTTTGGACCTTCACTTTCAAAAATATTGATGTAGAAAGATTAAAATCATACATCCTCCAACTCCTAAGGCTCCTCCATTTATATTAGAATATTTTATACTTCAATAATTTTTGTAAATCACAAAAAAGCAAGACTCAAAAAAGTTTTTACACTTTGACATCCAAAACAAATTCAAACAACTTTCTAAAATACTTATTACGAGTAGGAACAACTACTACTATCTGATCTAGGAGGATGGAACAAAAGTCACATAACTAGAATACTGAAAAAAGGGGTCCAAATCAAATCCAAGCCATAATTGATTTAGAGCATTAAATCCCACATGCTAGAGGGACGATGTTAATGCTCAAGAACATTATTCACAAAGACGAAGATGGTCTTAGCCATTTGATTGAGCTTTATGGATGGATGGCTAGATGAAATACATTGTTCACATATATAAAGATAATGTTAGTCATTTGATCAGGTTTTATAGATGGATGTTAGTTGAAAATTACTATACAAAATGGTGGATCTTATCTAATTAGTTCAATCAAGCATGTCAGATAAATGGTTAAATGGAATCTACAGTTCATAGAAAAGGATGCAGTCTTGATTATTCGATCATGAAAATGCATGATCGGACAACACTGGTTCACTCAAGTTTGGAAGCAAATATAGTCACTTTTTAGTCCCACAACACAAGCTTTTATATGATGCTTGGAATTTATTATACTTTATTTATACATAGGAGTTAGCCTAAAGGGTTGGTTGCCGCTTATGCTCTTGGCCCATTACACCTAAGCTTGTTCAAGAGTTATTTCATGACCTAATTTAATCCAAGCTACATAAGTAATTGTGTCATGGTCGAGACTCAAGCTTGACCTAATTTGATTTATCCTGTCTCCTCACCTGTGGCTCCCTCAAGGCTTATTGCTCACCATCAATTTGGGCCACTTGGCCTGAGCCTTTAGGTTTGGTATGTGTAGGTGGTTAGGCCAAATGTTTTTATGCCATCTTTTAAAAATTCATTTTTTTTACTTTTGAAGCATTTTTGTAGCAATCAAAATAAAAAAATATTTTTATATGTAATAAAATAATAATATATAAGAAATTAATGTTATCACAAGTGAATGAATGATGCTATACAACCTAAGTGTGTCATATGTAAACAAGTCATATGATAAACAATCAAAACAGTAGATGTTTTAGAGATAGGATCCTAATGATTAACTACACTATTAAGAATTTAATCAATGACTTCTTGATATATAATTTAAGCAATAGTTGCAGCATGACTACAATCACTACTTGACATTTTGTCACTTGTAGATTGCTTCATAAAACATTTGGTTAATAATTTTTTAATTAATTGATCCTACAAGAGCTTAAGATGCATGACCTAAAATGTACTCAAGAAAATATTAGAGAAACTATCATAATGATTTCGTTATTATGAAACAAGTGATTCTATAACAAATGGTATAATAATATCTCCTTTTAATGATAGCAGAAACCATTCTCAAAGTAGTAAAATAAAAACATGTAAATCATGCCTGTATAGATATGCTTCCCTTATATTCTTGCTTCCCTTTGATATATGAAATTCATATAATTATATGACAAACTTGGGATATAATTAATGCTTTTTATTTCACACATATCTCTCCTTTTTATGCATCAAAAGATAAAATAAAAGTAAAATATAGAAATAAGAACTATACAAAATAATATTATTTATACAAAATTTGTCTTTAAACTACTAGGGGTACAAATTATAACAAATTTTTGCAAAAAACTATATATAAATAAGATTTATTAATTAATAAGCATAAACAAAAGTAAATAATCAAACTTTATTAGAAAAATATTAATAATCTTAAACAAATATAACAATACTAATTTCTTTTCATGCACTCTACTTATGTTTAGTTTAATAAGATTTATGATTTTGAACTTTATCACTCTTTTTATGTATGTTTTTGGCTATTCTAATAAGAAATCAACTTAAAATAAATCTATAAGATTAAACATGCTTACAAAGGCTTCCCCCTTTTATGTTCAAAAAGGTAAAAGGATACACAATAGAACTATGGATATGCATCTATATGTTCTAAGAACTACACTTAATTCCAAATCGATAAACTACTTGTTAAAAATTCTAACTATAAATACTAAAAGAGTTTGCTTATGGAAATAATTTGTAATTTTAACACAATGATATGGACTAACAAAGCATTTTTATTTCATTACTCTAAATCTCTTTCATAACATAATAATAACATTCTAGTTTTTATCCAAAAAAATTATTTCTTTATTCTTAATTATTGAATTCTTTATTAAATAATGACAAGGATATAGTTAACTAATAAAAAAATTAACTTCCTCTAATTTTTAGTACTATACTCTCCTCCTTTCATAATCACTCAAGTGGGTTAATCATACTTAAGAACAATGCAAGCTTGTGAAAGGTTTCAACTGATAAGGATTTGGTAAAAAGAATCTTTTATTGTTACAAGCAATACTACATTTCAAAATTCATCTACAACAAGATGAAATAATAGATTAATAATTTGTCAAAAGTTTTCTAATTTTTTCAACAAATCTTTAGGTTTTACACATTATTACTTGTTTCCTTAATTTCTAATAAACCCTCTAAGATCTTAATATATATGAACACTATCTATCACATTAAGCTCCAAGTTGAACTCTTACAAATTCTATCTTTGGAATTCGTAACTTACATCATTCCAAAAAATTTCACTTGCCTCGCTTGTAATCATTTAATTCAATAAAATGCATATAACATTAACAATGCCCTAAATAGATTCATATTGCTAATATCAACAACTTAATAATCCATGTAAAAAACTATGTTAATCTAGTTTTTCATAATAACAAATCAAAAAATATCATAAATCTTGATACCATCATCTTCCTAAAACTCATCTAAGCTAGCATTTGACATCAAGCTATATATAAAAAAATGATCTATTAAATTTTTCTAGAGAAATATTAAATTGTTCCTATAAAGCTACTAATAAGATTAAACAATTTATCTTAAAAATAAAGACCACATACATGTTGCAAGTGAGTCACACAAACTCATAAGGAAAGTTTTGTCTCTATAGGACCTAATTATGGAGATAAACAAAAACAACTACCTAAGGTTTAAATTTAGGAACTCAAAATATCAATTGTGATAGTGTGTGATTGAGTTGCTCTTATAAAAGTATTTCTCAAACATGTTCCCTTAGAAATCCATACATATTTATCTTGCTTTAAATTGATGGATTTTTTAACTCAATAATCATAAGAAATATGTCCTTGCCAATTACACTTGTATACAACTTAGGATTTAACATAAAAAAGCAAAAATATGTAAACTAGTATTATTTCTATCATATAGTTATATGATGAAGAATGTTTATGAATACATAAAATAAAAAAATTTATATTATTATTCACACACACACACACACTCAGATATATATATATATATATATATATATATATATATATATATATATATGAACATTTCAATATATATTTTTGAGTCAAATAAGATGTAACTTTAGAATTTGTATTCATAACACCATTATTTCTATTCATATATGTTAAAGGTAGAGCATTTATAGGAACATATGAATGAGCAAAAGAAGTAGAAGAACATGAAGGTATACCAACAAACATTTCTTTTAAATCTTTTGTCTCTTTTTTTACCAAAACAATATTTGTTATGTTTTCTTTTAAAATAAAATTTTCTTTTCTTAAAGAAAAATTTTCACATTCAAAAAATCAATACATGAGTTGCCTAAGGCTAAATATTTCTCACATTCATCAAGTTTACTTTGCAAGGTATGTAAATTAGTAGCATTCATAAGTAAATCACTTTAAAGTTGTTCATTTCTAATTTCAAGCTCATTATATTGTATCTCTAAAAAGTAAACATGATTCTCTTCTTTGTCATATTTTACTTTAATTCTAATATACATCCCAATCAATTTTTTATGCATAACTATAAGTTCATCAAAAGAAATAATCAATTCATCATCACTAACAATATGATTATCACTATTAGAGATGGAAATATGTTGTGCACCTTGGAATAAAGAGCTTGCTCTTGAGGTGCATAGAGCTTCTCTCTTCCTCTTTCTTTGTTCCATTTTTTATTTGTCATTTGCTTCTTACCTTGGGTAGGAAACATAACCTATTTGTCATATAAGCTTTCTAGTTTCTATTTAACCTCAAAACAAAGTTTTTAGATGTCAAATATTAACTATAATTTATTATGACATCCTACAATAAAGATAATTCATTTCTTTAGCATTTGTGTGCCTTAAACTTCTATGTTATTGATCAAAATCATTTGAAATAATAAAAAAGTTTTTAAATGAAAACCATAAATCAAAAATATTTAAAATAAGTGTTTTAAAATCATTTTTCTATAAAGCAAAATTTTGACCTTCAAACATAGGTGGATCCATGTAGTTAAGAATATAAATAATAATTCGCCACCAAACAAGAAATGAAAAAGATGAGATCTTCCCTTAGGAATTTTATCCCTCAAAATAACCTACACTGATACCACTTGATTTAAGCTATGTCAAGGAAATACACAAGAGGGGAGGTAGAGTTGTACTTTTAAACTTTATGCTTAATAAAAATAATTTTGATAAATTTCTTTTATATGTTTTTTAATTAAATATTATTAAATAGAAAAGTATAATAAATTATATAATAATAAATAATAGAAAAGTGAAAAAAGATTTTTAGGGGATTTGATCTAACCTGTGCCTACATCCACCCTAGTTAACCCGATCAAGAATCCACTAGCAAAGCCACTCTCTTTCATCGTAATAGGTAGAGGTAACAATTGTAAACTACACTTATTTATTATAGCAAGTAGAGGTTCACTATCATAACCTCAATTATAAAATTTACATTACTAAAGTGAAATACAAAATAATAATTAGCCATAATATTTTATTATTTAATTGTAATAGTACATATAGCATAAGTCTATGAATTAGGATGTCAGAATATGAATACACATGAAAAAAGTTGGAATAATCTAAAGGATTTTGTTTTCAAATATTAAATCCAAAGAATATATCAAAATGAATTAACATTATTAAAAATATGGAATCTATAAAGAACATTCTTTAATATTTATATTTTTTAAGAAAAATAAAAAAATTATTAAGGAAATAAATGATCAATTTTAAAGAATTCACTAATAAGATGTGCAATCAAATAAAATGTTGATATAAGAAAAAAGAAAAATGAGTTACAAACATGACTCCAATGTTGAAACTAGATTGTAAGTTTTAGTTTTGCACTTTCTCTTCCAAAAATATTGATGTAGAAAGTTTAACTCATTAATCCTTTATCATTTAAGACTTCTCTATTTATATCACAATATCTTTAAGACGAAAATAAAATTTTTTAATGACTATAAGAGGTCACCTAAAATAGCCATTACAATTTGATGTTCAAAACAAACATAAACATCTTTTTGAAACACAGATTATGATAGGAACAGTGATTGCCATCTGATTTGGGATGACAAAATAGGAGCAACTCAATCAAAAAAATAAATAAAGGGTCCATATCTAATTCAAGTGAGATTAGATCTGGATCCTTATATCTCACATGCTGGATGGATGGTGTTGATGAGAACCAGCATCATTCATAAAGGTAGAGACAATCTTATTCATTTAATTAAGCTTTATGGATGGATAGCTAGATGATATGTATTGCTCAAAAATGTAGACAAGCTCATAATTGTTTGATTAGGATTTACATATATGTTGTAAGAAGAAAATTACTATTCAAAATGGAAAAATTGATCTGATCCATTTGATCTAGCTAGTTAGATGAATGGTTTGATGGAATTTACCTTTCATAAAGGTGAAAGTGATTCTGATTGTTTGATCACTAAAATGTGCAATTAGATGACAGTAGTTTACTCTAGTTCAGAAGCAAACAAATCTAATTTTTAGTCCCATTACAAGCTTTTACATGATATTTACCATTTATAATACTCTTTCACACATAAGGGTTAGCCTAATGGGCTTTGTTATCTCCTGGTACTCTTAAGAAATAATGGCCTAGGTCACCTATATTTATAAATCTAACATAATTTGGTCCTATTACTTAATAGTTCACGAGTCTTCCTAATACATTATGCCTAATCTTGTTCAAGAGTTATTTCTTAACCTAATTTAATCCACTTAGAATCGGGCTTGACTTGACTTGGTATATTCTATCTCCTAGCCAAAAGCTCCTGAAGGGCTATTACCAAGATGCAATTTGGGCCACATGGCCTCTAGACTTTGGGCTTAGTTGTCTGTGTGGGATGTTAGGTCAATTTTTTTAAGTCATCTTTTAAATATTAATTATTTTTACTTTTAAAATATTGTGTAGCTATTAAAGTAAATAAAAATTTTTCTAAGTACTAAAATAATAGTGCACCAAAAAATAATGATCGTGTAAGAGAACAAATGGTGTTATGTTACCTAATTATGACACATGCAAACATGTGATAGGATAAACAATCAAACCAGTAGATGTTTTGGAGATGAACTCTTAATGGTCAGATACTCTACCAATAACATGATTAATTTCTTTTTGATAAGCCATTTAAGCTACAGCTATCACATGGTCATGATCAGAGCTTTACATTACTTTACTTGTGGATTTTTCTATGACACATTATATTGAAATTCTCTATTTAATTAAGGCTATAAGATCTTAAGATAATGATTTGAAAGACACTCAAGAATTACAAAAAGGAAACAAATGCCATTATTTTATTCCCATAAAATAGATGCCTTCATAACCAATAGTAAACACCAATGCAAGTGCATGTGCATTTTGTCTTTCAACATGTGTGTGCATTTGCACGTCATTGTTTATGTGTGCATGTGATTGTATGTGTGTGTACTTATACGTGTGTGTATGATTACATATGTGCACTAATGTATGTGTGTCCTTTTCTAGATGTGTGTGTGCATGTGTTTGAGTGTGTGTGGGGTGGGGGGTATGTGAGCATGTACATGTGCATGCAAATTGGGACGTGCTTATGTGTGTGTGCATGTTTATGTGTGTCTGTGTGTGTGCATTCAAGAGTGTTTGTGAGACTTTGTGTGCGAGTCTGTGTATGTATGTTTGATCATGTGTGTGAGTGTACATGTATATGCGTATATGCATGCATATATGTTTGTGTGTTTGTGCATGGATATGCATGTGTGCATGTGTATATTTGTGTGTGCATGTGTTGGTGCATGTGTGTGTGTTCATGTTTTTTGTGTGCATGTATTGTGTGTGTGTGTGTATGTGTGTACGTGTCTACGTGCTTTTGCATGTGTATGTTTATGTGTATGCATGTGTGTATGTGATTGTGATGAGTGTGCATGTGTGTGTGCATCTATGTGTGCATACGAGCATGCGAGCTCGTGTGCATGCATGCGCATGTGTGAGTTCTAGTGCATGTATGTGTGTGTTCATGTGTATTCTTATATTTGTTCTAGCATATGTGTCTATTCATGTGCTTATGTGTGTTATTATTCATGTGCTTGAGGGTGTGTGTAGGCACATGTGTCTGTGTAGCTGTGCATGTGAGTGTACATGTTTGTGTGCACATTTGTGTTAGTGTTTGTGCACTTGAGTGTGTGTTTGTATGCATTTTAGTGTGTGCATACATGTAAGCATTCGTGTGTGTACATTTAGTTATGCATGTGTGTGAGTGCACTCATATCTATGTGTGTGCGCATGTGTGCTCCTATGAGTGCACATGCATATGAGTATGTGTTTGTGTGCATGCATGTGTGTGTATGCACTTACATGTGTATACATTTGTGTATGAATGTGTGTACACTTGTGTGCAAGTTTATGTGGGCATTAATGTGAATGTTTTCTTTGCATTTATGTGTGTGAGGATGAGCATGTGTATGCATATGTTTGTGTTTGTGTATGTGCATGTGTGTGTCTATGTGTAGGTGTGTGTGTATAGGTGTGTGTGATTCTACATGGGAGTCTACTTGTGTCTTAATGTGTTCTTGTGCATGTGTGTGCAGGTGTGTACATGTGTGGATGTACTTGTGCATTTGTGCAAATGTATGTGCTTGTGTATATGCATGAATGTGCATGAGTGCATGACCATGTGTGTTTAGGTTGATGTGTGTGTGTGCATGTGTGAAAGTGCATGTTTATGTGAATGTATATGTGTGTATGAATGTGTGTACACATGTGGGTGTGAAATTGTTTGCGTATGTGCATGTATATGTGTGTGTGTTCATGATCATGTTTGTGTATGTGTACTTGTGCGTGTTTGTGTCTATGAATGTTTTTTGTATGAGCAAGCATGTGAGTATATATTTGTGTGTGAATGTGTGTGTGTTTGTGTATTCATGTACTTGTGTGTGTTCATGTGCATGTTTTTGTTTTCGTGTGTGTGCTAGTTTGTGTGTGTGCATGTGCATGTGATAGTGTGGATGTGTGTGTGCAAGTGTGTGTTTGTTTATGTGCATGTACATATATTTGTGTGTGCATATGTGTGTGTATGTGCTTGTGTGTGTGAGTGCATAAAGGTGTGCTTGTGTGTTCGCATTCATGTATGTCTACTTTTGTGTGTGTGGGTATACATAGGGGTGTGTGTGTGTGTTTATGTTTGTGTGTATGTGAGTTTTGTGTGTGTCTATTTATGTGTTATACTTATAGGTATGCATATGTATAGCTGTGGGTGTGTGTGAGTTCATGTGCCTATGTTTTTGTGCACTAACAAGTATGTGTATTATTTTGTGTTTGTATGTGCACATATGTGCTTGTGATTATGTGAGAGAGAAAGCATATACGTGCATGTTCTGGTGTGATTGTGTATGCATGTGTGTGTGCATGGGTATGTGTAGCTGTGTGCATGCAAGTGTGTAGGTGATTGTGTGTATTAATGTGTGTGCACATGTGTACATATTTGAGTGCACATGCATGCATATGTGTGCATTTGTATGTGCCTGCTTGTGTATGTTTATGTGAGTGTGCATGTTGTGTGTGTGTGTGTATGTGTTTGTGCATTTAGAAGTGCATGTGTTTATGGGTGTGCATGTGCATGTGTATATGTGTGCTTTTGTGTGTGCATGTGCATGTGGGTGAGTCTTCATATGCATAATTGTATGCATGTGTGTGCATGTGTGCACATTTTTATGTATGCATGTGTGTATGTCCTTGCATGTGTATATGTGGGTTCTTGTCTGAGTGTATGAGTGTGTTCATGTGCATGGGTTCGTGCAAGCATGTGTGTATGCTTGGGTATATATTTGAGTGTGTGTGTGAGAGCATATTTGTTAGTGTGTGTGCCTATCAGCATGAGTGCAAGTGCATGTGAGCATGTATGCTTGTGTGTGTCTAAGTGTGCATAAGTGTGTATGTGCCCATATATACCTTTGCATGTTTGTCTGTGTTGTGCATACATATGTGTGCATGCATGTGGGTTTGGGTATGTGTGTATGTGTGCATGTGTGTGTGTGTGGACACACAAATGTGTATATGTGTGAGAGTTTTTATGCTTATGTGTGAGTGTGCATGCACATGTGTGTACTATGTGTATACATGTCTGTTAGTGCATGTGCAAATGTTTGTGTGTGTGGCTTTGTGTAAGAGTCTATACATGTGTTTATGCAAGTGTGTGTGCTTCCATGCATATGCATGTCTAAGTGTGTGTGTATGTGTGTGCATATGTGTGAGTTTGCATGTGTATGCATGTGCATGCATGTTTGTGAGTGTGTGTGTATGTAAGAAAGTGTGTGTGCATATCTACATGAGTGTATGTATGTTCTTGTCTGTGCCTATGCTTGCACACACATGTTTGTTTATGAGTGGGAGGGTGCATGTGTGTTTACATGTGTTTGGGTGTGTGTTTGTGTGTATTCTTAACTACATGTGTATGTGTTCACATGTGTGTGTGTATGTATGTGCACATAAATGCATGTGTGAGCCCATGGTTGTTTTTATGTGTGTGTGTGTGTGAATGTATGTGATTGTGTATGATTGCACATGTGTACGCATGTGTGTATGCATGTATTTGCATGTGCACACATCTATGTAGGTGTTTGTATTTACGTGTGCATGTGTATGTCTAAATGTACATGAACGTGTGTTTGCACGTGCATGTGTGTGTACATGTCTGTGTGTCTTGTGCTAGTGTGTGTGTGTTTGTGTGCATGTATTTTTACATGCATGTGCGTGAGCACACTGTGTGTGAGTACATATGTGAATGCATGCTTGAGTAATGGAACGTGTGTGTGTGTGTGCATACATGTGTGTGTTTATGTATGTTTGTATGTGTGCACATGTGTGTGTATGTGCATATATGTATGTGCATGTGTGCATACATCTTTGTGTTTGTGAGAGTATTTATGCATGTGTATGTGTGCATGCACTTGTGTGTGTATATGTGTATACATGTGTGTGTGTGTTGTGTGTTTGTGCATGTGTACATGCATGTATAAACGTGTGTGGGTTCATTTATGTGTGTGTGTGCATATTCATTCATGTGTGTGGGTGTCTATGTGTATATGTATTCGTATTTGTGTGTGTATCTACGTCCATAAGTGTGTGTGCATGAGTGTCATGTGTGCATGTGTGTGTGTATTTGTGCATGTTCATGTTCATGTGTGTGTCTATGTGCAAGTGTGTATGCATGTATTTATGGGTGCATCGATGTGTGTGTACAAGTCTGTAGATACTTTTCTGTGTTTGTTTTTGCGTACCTTTGCTAGTGTATCTAAGCATGTGCATGTGATCATGTATGCATATGCATATGCATGTGCATGCATGTGCCAGTGAGTTTGTAATTATGGACAGGTTCACGTGTGCATGTGTATACGTTTATGTGTGTGCACATAGGAGCACATGTGTGTGTGCAAATGTGTTCATGCTTATGTGTGTGGTTATGTGTGTGAATGCTTATGTTCATGCATATGTGTGTGTGAGTACATACATGTGTGACTAAGTGTGCATGTTTATTTATGGGTACATGCATGTCGATGGTCATGTTTGTGTATGTGTGTGTGTGTGTGCATGTGTAAACTTGTGTGCGCATGTGTGAGTGTGCATGAGTGCATGTGTGTATTTGTGTCTGTGTGCTTGTGTTTGTGTGTGTGCATGCATGTGTATGTGTGTGGGGATGTGTGATTGTATGTACATGTGCATATGCATGTGTGTTTATGTATGTTAATATGTGTATGTGTGTGCATGCTAAAGTGTGTGTGTGTGTGTGTGCATGTGAGCATTTGTACTTGTGCAAGAGTGCATGTGTGTATGTGTGTGTGTATTTGTAAGTCCGTGGTTATGTTTGTATATGTTCATGCATGCATGTGTGTGTGTGTATGTATGCTTTGTTGTTAGTGTTTGTAGTGGTATGCACATGTGTGTGCGTGCACATGTGTGTGTGCATGTGTGCATGCATGTACGTGTTTGTGTGGGTGTATGTGTGTGTGTGAGTGTGCAAGTAGATGCTTGTGTGTGCATGCTGCATGAGTGTTTGTATGTATCTATGTGAGCATGTTTATGTGTGTGCAAGTGGGTGTGTGTGTGAGTGTGCAAGCCTGCCTACATATGCATTTATTTGTGCACGTGTATGTCAGTGTGAGTGCAAGTGTTTATGTGCACATCTGCGCATGGTGCTTGTGTCTATGTGTGTGTATTTGCACGTACATATTTGTGTGTGTATTGTCCTTATATGTATTGTCCTAATGTGTGTGTGTGTGTGTCTATGGGTGTGCATATGATTGTGTCCATATATGTGTGGGTGTGTGCATGTGTGTCTGTGTGCACATGAGCACATTTGTATCATGTGTGTGTGTTTGTGTGTGCGTGTGCATGTGTGTGTATGTGATTATGCATGTGCGTGTTCATGTGTATGTTCATGTGTATATTCATGCTTTTGTCCACACGTGTGTGCTTATGTGTGTGTGCATATGCTTGCTTGCTTGTCAATATGTGTCCCTATGTGTGTATATGTATGTGCATGTACAAGTGTAATTGTTTGTGTGTATATGAGTGAGCATATGTGTATGTAAGTGTGCTTGTGCGAGTATGTGGTACGTGTGTGTGCATGTGTTTCTGTGCTCATGCATGTGTGTACATGCTTGTGTGTGTGTGTGTGTGCATGAGTTCATGTATGCTTATGTGCATGTATGGCATTTGTGTGTGTGTTTGTGAGTGCATGTCAGTGCTTGTGTGTGTGCATCTGTTTGTGCCCATGTGTAGGTGTGTGTGTGTGTGTGCATGTATTAATGTGTGTGTGTGTGTTTTTATATGTTCATTTAGGTTTGTGCATGTGTGCATGTGTGCATTTGTGCGTGTGTACTCGTGTGTCGTTGTGTGAGTGTGTGCCCATGTGTGTGTGCGATTGTGTATTGCATGTGTGTGGAGGAGGAGTGTGTGTGTGGGTGTGTGAGTGTGTGAGTGTGTGTGCATGTGTTTGAATACAAGTTTTTGCATAGATGTGTGAGCAAGTCTGTGTGAGCACAAGTGTGTGCATGTTGTGTGTCCCTATATGTGTGTCTGCACGTGTGTATACATGTATGTGTGAGCATGATTGTTCATGTATGTGTGTGTGTGTGCATGCATGTTTGTGTTCATGACTTTGTGTGTCAACCTTTGTGTGTGCATGTGCATGCATGTGTGTATGTGCGTGTGTGTGTTTGTGTGTATGCTTATGTAGGTATATTTCCCTGTGTACATGGGCACGTGCATGTGTGTGTATGTGCCTATATGTGCATAGGAGCATGCATTTGTGCACATGTGTGTGTGTACATGTTTGTGTGTGCACCTTTTGGCATGCATGTGAGCATGAGTGTGGGTGTGACTATGTGCATGTATGTGTATCTTTGTGTGTATATGTGTGTGTGTGTGGATGTGTATTTGTTTGTCTGTATATGTGCATGTGTCTGAGTATGCATGTAGATGTGCTTGTGCATGTGCATGTCTGTGCATTCGAATGTGTGTGTGGTCATGTGTGTTTGTGTGTGTTCATGCATATGTGCATGTTTGAGTCTGTGTGCCTACATGCTTGTATGTGTTTATGCATGTGTGGTTGTGTTTGTATATCTATGTGTGAATGACTACGTGTGCCTCTACGTGCAAGGGTGTGACTGTTTATGGGTGCGGGTGTGTGCGTACGTATGCATGTGCATTTGTGTTCTCATATGAGTCTCTGTGTGCATACATAAATGTGCATATTTATGTGTGTGTACAAGTGCATGTGAGTGTTGTGTGTATGCATGTGCATGTATACATGAGTGTGTGTTTATCTATCTCTATGTGAGTGTGTGTTTGTATGTGTGTGCATGTGTGTGTGTGTGCTTGCTTGCTTGCATCTCCATGTATTTGTGTGTCTATGAGTGATTGTGTGTGCTTGAGTTTGTATGCATGTGCATGTGTAATGTGTGTGCATGTTTGTATGCATGCATGTATGTTTGTATGTGTGTGTGTTTGTGCGTGCATGATTATTTAACTTTGTGTGCATGTGCATAAGTGCTTGTGCATGAGTTTTGTGCATATGCATTTACATACATGTTCATGTGTGTGCGTGTGAGTGTTTGTGGGTGCAAGTATGTTATTGCATGTGTTTATGGATGTGTGTATGTGTCATTATGTGCATATGGGTGTGTATGTGTGTGTGTCTACTTATGTGTGCATGCATATGTCTATGTGTGCTTGTGTGTGTGTGTGTCTGCTTGTGTGTGTATGTGTGCATGTGTGTGTCTATGTGTGTGTTTGTGTGTGCTTTTGTATGTGTGTACAAGTGTGCGCATGTGTTTGTGTGTGTGTAAGTTTGCATGTGCTTGGGGAGGGGGTAAGGCCTATCTTTAAGTATCTATGGTGTGCATATGCATGTGTTTGTGTGTGCATGAATATGTATGTGCATGCTCGAAGTATGCACTTACACACACATGTGTTTCTCAGTGTTGGTGTGTACATGTGTGTGTGTGTTTGCACTTACATGTGTGTGTGAAGTGTACGTGTATGTATTTATGGGTTCATGTGTGTCCATGTCTTTGTGTGTGCATGCCTTGGTATGCACATGTGTGTTCATACATTTTTTATGCACATGTGTGTATGCCTACGTGCACATTCGTGTTTGTGTGTGCTTGTACATGTGCATGTGCATGTGTGTATGTGTGTGCATGAATGTATGCATGCATGTGTGTATGTGTGTGCTTGTACTTGTGTGTGTGTTTGTGGGTGAGTGAGTTGTGCATGTGTGTGCTTGTGTGCACATGAATGTTTTTGCACTCACATCTTTGTGCATGTGTGTGTGTTATGCATGTGTGTATGTGCATGTGTATGTGTATGTGTATGTGCATGTGCCTTCATGTGTGTGTGTAACTATTTATATGGGTGCATGGATCTACCATGTATGTGTGTGTGCATAGGTGCATTCGTGCTTGTGTATGTTTGCAAATGTGTGAATGAAGGGTAAAGGAAGTTGTGTAGTAATGCATGCATGTGTGTTTGTGATTGTCTATGTGTGTGCATGTCTCTGTGTTTGTTCCTATGTGTGTATGTGCATGTGTTTGTGTGTGTATGAGTGCGTGTATGTGTTTGTGTGCATGTGCATGTCTGTTTGTCTATATTGGTCGATTTGCATCATGTGTATACCTGTGAATACACATGTGTGTTTGCATGCATGTGTGTGTTAGAATGCATGTGTGTGTGTGTGTTTATGTATACTTGTGTGCATATGTTGTTGTATGTGTGTGTCTTCAAGCGCATGAGTTTGTGTGTCTATCTATGCATGTGTGTTTATGCATGTGTGTGCGTGCATGTGTGTGCAAGTGTGTGTGATTATGCATTTGTGTATGTGTATGTGTGTGAATGTGAGCTTGTTTATGCACTTGTGTGTGTGTGTGCATGTGTGTTTTTGTGCTTGTGTGAGTGCATTTGCATGCGAGTGTGTTGTGTGCATATCATTGTGTGTGTGTGTGCTTGCTTACGTGCAAGTGTGTATATTGCTTCATGTATGTGTATATGCATATGTCTGAATGTTTGTGCGTTTGTGTGCATGTGAGTGCATGTGTGTGTGTGTGTGTGTGAGTGCATGTGTGCATGCTTGTGCATGTGTGTTTACATGTGCATTTGCCTCTTTGTTTGTGTTTGTGTGTTATCACATGAATGTGATTACATAGTGACTGCATATGCATGTGTGTGCATGTGCATGTGTTTGTGTGTGTGTGTATGGAGCACATGTGTGTATGTGTGTGCTTACATTCTTGTGTGCATGTGTGCATGCACTTGCACATGTTTGCATGCATGTGTTTGTGTGCTTGTGCACATAGCAATGTGCACACCTGCTTGTGTGTATGTGTGCCCATGTCTACGTGAGTGTGTCTTTTTGTGTTTATGCATATGAGTGTGTGTGTATATATGTGTATGGTCGTGTGTCTGTGTGCGTTTGTAAGTATTTGTGCATAAGTGTGTGAGCATGCATGTGAGTGTGTGTACGTGTGCATGCATATGTGTGTGCATGCTTCTACTTGTGTGCATTCTTATTTGTGTCTGTGTGTATATGTGTGTGTTCATATGATTGTATATGTGCATGTGTGCATTTATGTGTGTATGCATGTGTATGTGTTTGTATATGCGGTTGTGTATGGGTGCGTCAGAGTGTGGGAGTATTTTAGTGCATCAGAGTGTGTGTGCTTATATGTGTGTGCAGGTGCATGCATGTTTTCTTGACTACATGCATTTGTGTGCATGTGTGCATGGTGTGTATGTGTGTGCATGTGTGTAAGTGTTTGTGCATGCATATATGTGTTTGTGTGCATGTGAGTGTGTGTCTCTCTATGCGTGTGAGTTTGTGTGCATGTGTGAGTGCTATCCATGCATGTGTGGATGTGTGTGAGTGTGATGTCTGATTGTGCATCTACCCATATGTGTATGTACATGCACATGTGTGTATGCTTGTTTGTGCTTATATATGTGAATGTAAGCCTATGTATGTATGTATATGTGCATGTGTGTATGTTTCTATCTATTTATGTCCTTGTGTGCATGTGTGCAAGCATGCGTGCGTGTCTGGCTACATGTGTGTGCAGATGGGTGCACTTGTGTATGTATAGCTATTTGCATATAAGTCTATACATCTGTGTATGAGTGTGTGTGCCATGTGCGTGTGTATGCATATGTATGTGTGTGGTTTTTTTTCTGTGTGCATGCTCATGGGTATTTGTGTGGGGGTGGGTTTGTGTGTTAGAGTGTGTTTGTGTGAGTTCATGAGAATTCGTGCATATGTATGTGTGTGTGTGTATGAGTGTGTGCACACATTCACATGTGTTTGTGTGTAAGTGCAAGTGCGTATGTTCATGTGTGTTGGGTGTATTCTGGTGTTTATGAGCATGCCAACATTAGTGTATGCATGCATATGCATGTATATGGATGCATATGTGTGTCTTTTTCTGTGTGTGTATGCTTTTGTTTATGCATGTGTGAGCATGTTTGAGTCCATGTGTGCTTGCATGTGTGCATGTGCATGTGTGTACATGCATGCATCTGTGTTTGTGTGTGTATATGTGTGTTTTTGTGCATGCATGTGCATATGTGTGTGCATGTGTGAGTGCGTGCGTGTGTATTTGCATGCATGTATGCATGTGTGTGCTCACATTTTGTGTATAGGTGTGTGTATGTGTCTATGTAAATATGTGCATGTGTGTGTGTGTGTGTTCATGTTTGTATGTTTGAGTGCATGTTTGTGCATGCACATGTGTGTTTCTACAAACATGTCTATATGTGTGTGGATATGTGCATCTACAAGTATGTGTGCATGTTATTCAATGCGTGTGTGTGTGTGTGCGTGTCCTTGTGAATGTGGGTGTGCATGTGTTTGTATATGTGTGTATGCATATACAAGTGTGTGAATATGTGTGTATCTTTTGTGAGTGTATTCATGTTTCTTGATCTATTGGATATGGGTGTGTCATTGCATGTCTATTTTTGTGCACATGTTAAGCATGTGTGTCTGCTTGCATCTATGTGTGTGTGTGTACATGTATAGTTATGGGTGTGTGTGTGTGCATGCATGCTTCATGCATGTGTCTGAGTGGGCATGTGCATGTGTGCCTGTGTGTGTGCATACATGTGTACGTGTATGTATGTATGAGGATGCGTGTATGTGTGTGCATGTGTACCTATGTGTGTATGTGATTGCACATACATGCTTATGTATGTGTGTGTGAGTGTGTGTGTGTGTGTGTATTTGTTTACATGTCTATGTGCATGTGTGTGCATATGTGCATATATGAGCATGCATGTGTCCACATGTGTGCTTGTGTGTGTATGCTTGTGTGTGTATGTGCAAACATTTTTATGTGTGTGTGAGTGCATCTACATGTGTGTGTTTGTGTGCATATGTGGGCACGTGTGGTTATTTGTGGGTGTGTGTGCCTATGTGTATGAGTGTGTGTCTTTACATGTGCATGTTTATGCATGTGTGTGGGTGTGTGTTTGCATGTTGGTGTGTGTGTGCCTACATGGGTGTGTGTATGTGTGAGTGCATGTGCTTGTTTGCACTGCACGTGTGTGTTTATGCATATGTGTGTATCTACATGCATGTGTGTGCATGCACTTATGTGTGTGCGTGCATGTGTGTGTATGCACATGTGTGTGCATAAGCATGTGTGTTTGTTTATGTGTATGCAGTGCATAAGTACATATGTGTGTGTGTGTGTGCGTGTCTAGTTGTGGGTGTGAGTGTAGATTGGTGTGTTTGCATCCATGTGAGTGCACTTGTGTGGTTACATGTGCATGTATGTTCATTTACATTTTTGTATGTGTGCATGTGGGTACATGCATGTTTGCATGTGTGTTTACATTTTGGCATGGTGTGTGCATGATTGGGTTTATTTGGGTGCATGTGAGTATACGTGCATGTGCTTATGTGTGCAAATCAATACATGCCTATGTGTGTGTGCACATATATGTGCATATTTGTGTTTGTGTGTGTGTGTGTATGCACATGTCTATGTATGCATGTTTTTGTGAATGCACACATTTGTATTTGTGTGTGTGTGCACAGTTGTGTGTGTTTGTGTGCATGTGTGTCTGCCCTCTCTATCATAAATTGGATTGGCTATATCTACATGCATATGTGCATGTGTGTGTACTTGCATGTGTGTTTTTGTGTGTGCATGTACGTATGTGTGTGTATGTTCTTGTGTGTGCATGTGTGTATGTGTCTTTATGCATGTGTGTATGCTTATGCATATGCATGCATGTATATATGCGTGTGCTTGTACTAACATGTGTGCGTGATTATGTGTGAGTGGGTACGTGTATGTGTATGCTTTCATGTTTATTTGTGTGTGTGTGTGTACATTTGAAAATGTGTGTGTACCTATGTTCATGTGTGGGTTAGTGCATGTGTGCATGCCATGCAAGAATGTAAGAATGCATTTGCATGTGTGTGTGTGTTCCTTGGTATGCATGCATATGCACTTACGTGTGTTTGCACATGTAGGTGTGCATATTTTGTGTGCATGTATGTGTGTGCCTGTGTGCATTTTTGTGTGTTTGTGTGCACGCATGGATGTTTGCATTTGTGTGTGTACATGCAGGGTGAGTTTCTTATACATGCTTGTATGCATGTGTGTGCATGTGTTTGTGCCTATATGTACCTTTTTTATATACATGGGTGCATATTTTTTTAATGTGTATGAGTGGGTACTCATTTATGTGCATGAGTGTGTTCATATGCATGGGTCCTTGCAAGCATGTGTGTGTGCTTTTGTATGTATTTGCAAGTGCATGTGTGCATGTATGTTTGCATGTCTAAGTGTGCATAAGTTTGTATGTGCCCATATGTACTTTTGCATGTTTGCATGTGTTTTGCATACATGTGTGTGCATGTATGTGGATCTGGGTATGTGTGTATGTGTGCATGTGCATGTGTGTGTTGACACTCAAATATGTATATGTGTGAGCATGTGTTTATGCTTATGTGTATGTTTGCATGTGTGTGAGTGTGCTTGTGCATGTGCATACCTATGTGTATACATGTCTGTTAGTTCATGTGTATATGTTTGTGTGTGTCACTTTATGCAGGAGTGTGTACATGTTTTTTTGCTGGTGTATGTGTGTTTGAATGTATATGTATCTTTAAGTGCATGTGTATGTGTAATCATGTGTGTACATTTGTATGAGTTTGTGTGTGTATGCATGTGCATGCATGTTTGTATGTGCGTGTGTGTGTATGTGAGAAAGTGTGTGTGCATGTGTGCATGTGTGTGTGTGTTTTTATCTGTGCTTATGCATGCACACACATGTCTGTTTATGAGTGGGAGGGTGCATGTGTGTGTGTTTATGTGTTTAGGTGTGTGTGTGCATGCAATCATAACTACATGTGTATGTATGCACGTGTGTGTATGTGTTCGTGCACATATGAATGCATGTGTGAGCATGTGGTTGTTTGTATGTGTGTGTGTGTGTGAATGTATGTGATTATGCATGTGTGTATGCCTGTGTTTACATGTGTTTGTGCTTGTGTACACATCTATGTAGGCATGTACATTTTTGTTTGTGTGTGTCTATGTGTGCATGTGCATGCAAGTGTGTGCATACATGTCTGTGTGCCTGTGCTTGTGTGTGTGCATGTATTTGTACACTTGTGCTTGTGAGCACACATGTGTGTGTATGTTTGCATGTGTGTGTGCATGTTTGAGTTTGAGTATATATGTGTGAACATGTGTGTGTGCATATGTACTGGTGCGTGTTTGTAGATGTATGTGTAGATGTTCTTATGTGATTGTATGGGTGCATGTGTAGATGTGCTTATGCATGTGTGCCTATGTGCTTAGTTGCTTGTGCATGAGAGCCCATTTGTGCGTGTGCGCATGTGTGCTTGTATGTGTGTGTGGGAGCATGTGTGCATTTTTGTATATGTTTGCATGTGTATCCAGGAGTATGTGTTTGTGTAAGAATTCTTGTGTGAATGTGAGTGTGAGTGTGTACATGCATGTGTGTACTGGCATATATGTGCACATTTGTATTTTTGTTTATGTATGTGTGTATATGTGTATGTGCATATGTGTGTTCACTTCTATGGTTGAGCTTGTGCATGGTTATGCACATAGGAGTTTTTTAGTGTGCTTACGTGTGCTCGTGTATGTGAATATTTATGTGTGAGTGTGTATGTGGGTATGTATAGAGGTGTATGCATGTGTGCATGTTTGTGTGTGCATGTGTGAGTGTGTATGTGTGTGCAAGTGTATGTGCACATTGGTGTAAATGCGTGCTTGAGTGTGTGGATGTGTGTGTGTGTGCATGCTTGTTTATGTGCGTGTGTGTCGGTGTGTGTTTGTGTGCATGTGCATGTGCATGTGTTTATGCTAGTGTGCATTCGTGTGTGTGTGTATGAATATATATGTATTTGCATATGTGCATATATCTTTGTGTTTGTGAGTGTGTTTGTGCATGTGTATGTGTACGTGCACTTGTGTGTGTATATGTGCATGTATGTACATGTCTGTTGCACATTTGTGCATGTGTGCATGCATGTAAACACATATGTGTGTTCATTCATGTGTGTGTATAATTATTTGTGTGTGTGGGTATTTGTGTCTATGCATGTCTTCATACTTGCGTTTGTATCTATGTCTCTATGTATGTGTGCATGTCCGTGTGCACAAGTGTACGTGTGTATGTGTGTGCATGTGCGTGTGTGTTTCTATGTGCATGTGTCTGTACATGTATTTGTATGTGCATTGATGGGTGTGTGTACAAGTGTGTAGGTGCTTTTGTGTGTTCGTGAATGTGTGTACCTTTGCTGGTGCATCTAAGTCTATACATGTGATCATGTATGCATGTGCGTATGCATGCATTGCTCATGTGTGTGTGCAGGTATGATTCAGTTTGTAACAATGTATGGCTACACACACTTAAGTGTGTACATGTGTGTGTATGTACATGGGAGCACATGTGTGTGCATGTGTGTTTGTGTGTATGCATATAACTATGAGTGTGTGTTGATGTGTCCATGCATCCATGTGTTTATGTGTATGTGTGCGTTTGTACATACATGTGTGTCTATGTGTGCATGTATGTGCATGGTCATGTGTGTGTGTGTGTGTGCATGTATAGGCTTGAATGCTTTGTTTTGTGCATGTGTGAGTGTGCATGTGTGTATGTGTGTGTGTGATTGTGTTTGTGTATGTGCTCTTTTGTTTGAGTGTGTGCATATGTGTGCAGGGGTGTGTGCATGTGTGTACATATGCAAGTTCATATGTGTTTATGTATGTCCATATGTGTATGCTTGTGTGTGCATGCATTCTTATGTGTATACATTTGTACATGTGCAAGAGTGTATGTGTGTGTGTATTTGAAAGTGTGTGGTTGTGTTTGTATGTTTTCATGCATGCATGCATGCAGGTGTATGTGTGCTTTGTTGTCAATGTCTATAGGGGTGTGCATGTGCAGGTGCGTGTAGATGTGCATGTGTGCATGCATGTACATGTTTGTGTCAGTGTATGTGTGCATGTGAGTGTGTGTGCAGGTGCTTATGTGTGTGAGTGTGTGCATGTCGCATGTGTGTTTGTATGTATGTTTTGTGAGCATGTTTATGTGTGTGCGTGTGGGTCTTGTGTGTAAGCCTGCCTATGTGTGTGTGTATTTGTGCATATGTGTGAGTGTGTATGCAAGTGTTTGTATGTAAATTTGTGCATGGTGCTTATGTCTGTGTGTGTATTTGCTTGTATGTATTTGTGTGTGTGTGTGCGTGTGTATTGTTCCTGCACGTGTGTGTGTGTTTATGGATGTGAAAATAATTATGTGCATATATGTGTGTTTGTGTGCATGTGTGTATATGTGCACACGAACACATGTGTGTCATGTGTGTGTATGTGATTATGCATGTGTGTATTCATGTGTATGTGATTATGCATGTGTGTGTTCATGCTTGTGTCTACGTGTGTGTGCTTGTGTGTGTGTATGTGTGTGCATGTGCATGCTTGCTGGTTTGTATGTGTGCCTATGTGTGTGTGCATGTGCATGTATTAGTGTATGTGTGTGTATGTGTGCACGTGTAATTGTGTGTGTGCATGTGTGAGTTTGTGTTCATATGAGTGAATATATGTGTTTGTGAGTGTGCTTGCATGGGTGTGTCGGTACGTGTGTGTGTGTGTGCTCAAGCATTTGTGTACGTGCTTGTGTGTGTTTGTGTGTGCATATGTGCATATCTGCTTGCATGCATGTGTGGCACGTGTGTGTACTTGTGCGTGAATGCGAGTGTTTGTATGTGTGCATCTATGTGTCCATGTGTTGGTGGGTGTGTTTGTGTGCATGTATTAATGTGTATGTGTCCATATGCATGTACATTTGTGTTTGTGCATGTGTGTACGTGTGCATGTGTACTCATGTGTCATTGTGTGTGTGCTTTTGTGTGTGTGTTGCATGTGTGTGAGGGGAGAGGGGGAGTTTGTGCATGGGTGTGTGTGTGTGTGCACAGGTTTGATTGCAAGTTTGTGCATTCATGTTGGAGCATGTCTATGTGCGTGTACCTGTGTGCATGTGTGTGAGCACATGTGTGTGCATGCATGCTTGCTTATGTAAACGTATGAGTGATTGTGGATGCATGTGTGTGTGTGTGTGTTTGTGTATGTGCTTGTATGTAGGTGTATGAGTGTTTCTGCATGTGCATATGTGTGTGCACATGTGTGTGTACATGTGTGTGTACATGTGTTTCTACATGTATGCATGTGCCTGCATGTGTGTTTTTAAGTGTATGTGTGTCTGTGTGTGTGTCTACCTTTTTGTGTGCATATACGTGCATGTGTGTATGTGCATGCATGTGTTTGTGCTTGAGCTTGTGCAAGTGCATTTGCATGTATGCTTGGGTACGTGCATGTGTGTGCGTGTGCATCGTTAGGCCAAATTTTTTTAAGACATTGTTTTTTAAAATTAATTATTTTTTACTCTTAAAGAATTTTTGTAACATTTAAAATAAATAAAATATTTTTATAAGTACTAAAATAATAACATATAAGAAATTAATGATCGCACAAGTGAATGAATGATACTATGCAACCTAATTATTTCATGTATGCATGATATTGCTTCACTTGTGGATTGCTCCATGAAATATTTGGTAAATAAATTTTTAATTAATTTATCCTATAAGAGCTTGAGATGCATGACCTAAAATATACTCAAGAAAAATATTAGAGAAACCATCACAATGGTTCTTTATTATGAAACAAGTGGTTCTATAACTAATGGTATAATAATATTTTATTTTTTTATCATATTAAAACCATTGATGAAATAGTGAAATAAAAAAATATAAATTATACTAGCATACATATGCTCCCCCTATATTCTTGCTTCCCCTCAATATATGAAATTCATATAATTATACAAAAAACTTAGGACATAATTAATGTTTTTTATTTCACATATATTTCTTCCCTTTTTTGTTATGCATCAATAAATAAAATAAGAGTAAAACTTGCAAACAAGGAGTGCACACAATAATATTATTTATACATAATTTGTATTTAAATTACTAAGGGTATAAGTTATAAGAAGTCTTGCAAAATATTATATCAAAAACAAAAGGATTTTTTAATTAGTAAGCATAAACAAAACTTAATCATCAAAATTTTAAGAAAACTATTAACAATCTTGTACAAATATAACATTATTAATTTTATGTCATATACTTTATCTATGTTTAGTTTAATAACATTTATGATTTTGAACATTATTAGAATTTTTATGTATGTTTTTTGCAATTCCTATAAGAAATTAACTTAAAATAAATCTATAAGATTAAACATGCTTACAAGGGCTTCTCCTCTTTTAAGTTCAAAAAGGCAAAAGGATACATAATATAATGATGGATATGCATCTATAGGTTCTAAGAACTATACTTAATTCCTAATCAGCAAACTACTTATTAAAAATTCTGACTATAAAGACTAAGAGAGTTTGCTTATAGAAATTTTTTGTACTTTTAACATAATGATATAGACTAACAAAGAATTCTTATTCCATTATTTTAAATCTCTTTCATTGGATAATAATAATATTTTAGTCATTATTCAAACATTATTTCTTTAATCTTAATTATTGGATGTTTTAATAAATAATGACATAAGATACACATAATAGATGAACATGTTAACTCCCCTTAAATTTTTGTACTAGATTGTCCTCCTTTCATAAATGCTCAAATGGGCCAATCATATTTAAGGAAAATGTAAGCTTGTAAAAGGTTTCAATATATAATGATTTGGTAAAAAGAATCTTTTATTGTTGCAAGCAATACTACATTTCAAAATTCATCTACAACAACATGAAATAATAGAATAATAATTTCTCAAAATGCTTCTAACTTTTTCAACAAATCTTTAGGTTTTATATATTATTACTTGTTTTCTTAATTTCTAATAAATCCTCTAAGATCTTAACATATATGAACACTACCTTTCACATTAGGCTCCAAATTGAATTCTAACAAATTCTATCTTTGGAATTCATAACTTACATCATTCCAAAAAAATTTCACTTGCATGACATGTAATCATTAATTCAATAAAAAGCATATAACTTTAACAATGTGCTAAATAGATTCATATTGCATATATCAAAAACTTAATAATCCAAGAAGAAAACTTTGTTAATCTAGTTTTTCATGATAACAAATAAAAAAAATATCATAAATCTTGATAGTCTCATCTTCCTAAAGATCTTCTAAGTAAGTTAGCATTTGACATTCAAATTCTATATAAAAACATGATCAATTAAATTTCCCTTAAGAGATATTAAATAATTCTGACAAATCCACTGAGAAGATTAAACAGTTTATCTTAAAAATAAGGACAATGCATATTTTGCAAGTGAGTCACATACAAACTCATAAGGCATGTTTTGTCTCCATTAGTCCTAGTTATGGAGATAAAAAAATACAACTACCTAAGCTTTAAATTTAGGAACCCAAAATATCTTAGGTTCAACTGTGATAAGGTGTGATTGAGGTGCTTTTGTAAAACTATTTCTCAACATGTTCCCTTAGAAATCTATACATATTTATCTTGATTAAAATAAATGGATTTTCTAACTTGACAATCGTAAGAAATATGTCTATGTCTATCACAATAATTACATACAACTTAGGATTTACCATAAATATGAAGAGTATGTAAACTAGTTTTATTTTTATCATATTGTTTTATGATGAAGAATGTTTATGCAAACATGAAATAGAATAACTTCTATTATTATCATTCAAACATATATGTATATATATGAACATTTCAATCTATATTTGTTAGTCAAATAAGATGTAATATTAGAATTTTTATTGACAATACAAATATTTCTATTCATATGGGTTAAAGATGGTGCATGTATAGGCACATATGAATAGCGATAAGAAATAGAAGAACATGAAGGCACATATTTAACTCTTTTTCAACCAAACCAATATTTGTTATGTTTTATTTTAAAATGAATTTTCTTTTCTTAAAGAAATATGTTTACATTTTGAAGAATCAAGACATGAATTGCCTATGGCTAAAGATGTCTCATATTCATCAAATTTACTATATAAGGTACTTAAATTAGTAGCATATAAACGTAAATCACTTTAAAATTGTTCATTTCTAATTTTAAACACTTTTTATTATCTTTCTAATAAGTAAACATGATGCTGTTAATTGTAATATTTTACGTTTAAGTCTTGTATACATCTCAATCAGTTTCTTATGCACAACTATAAGTTTATCAAAAGAAATAATCAATTCATCATCACTAACAATATGATTATCACTATTAGAGAAAGAAATATTTTGTACACCTTGGAATAAAGAGACTGCTCTTGAGGTGCTAAAAGCATCTCCCTTATTTTGTCTTTATTCCTTTTTTATTTCACATTTTCTTCTTATCTTGGGTAAAAAAAATAAACTATTTGTCATATAAATTTTCTAATTTTTTGAGATAAAGCAAAATAAAGATAATTCATTTATTTAGAATTTTTACCCTAAATTTCTATATTATTGATTAAAATAATTTGAAAAAATAAAAGACATTTCAAGCATAAATTAAAATTAATATTTAAAACAAGGCTTAAAATCATTTTTCTATAAAGAAAAATTTTGATCTTGAAACATTCGTGGATCCATGTAGTTAGCAATATAAATAATAATTCACCACACAATAAGAAATTAAAAAGATTAGATCTTCTCTTAGGAATTTCATCCCACGATATAACCTGCTCTTATACAACTTGATGTAATATATGCCAAGGTAATGCATAAGAGACGGGGTGAATTATGATTTTAAACTGTTTGATATTTTTAAAATCTTTTCTTAAATGAAACTTTATAAATCATAAAATAATTTATTTAATAATTTTGTCAAATAAAAATGTAAAAAGGTTCTAAAAAAATTTTTAATAAAATATTTTATGCTTAATAAAAATAATTTTGATATATTTCTTTATATGTGTTTTAACTAAATAATATTAAATAGAGAAATATCATAAATTAAATGTTAATAAAGAAAAAAAAAAGTGATAAGAGATGTTTAGGTGGTTTAATCTGACTCGTGCTTACGTCCACCCCCCAGTTAATACCATCAAGATTCTACTAACAAAGCCACTCTCATTGTAATAGGTAGAAGTAACATTTGTAAAGTGCACTCGTTTATCATAATAGGTAGAGGTTCACTATCATAATCTCAATTATAAAAATCTTAATATTGAAATGAAATATAAAATAATAATTAGCCATAATGTTTCATTATTTACTTGTAACAACACATATAGAACAAGTCTATGAATTAGGATGTTGGAATATGAATACATATATGAAAAAGATTGAAACAATCTAATGGACTTAGTTTTGAAATATTAAATCCAAGACATTTATCAAAGTGCATTAACATTATTAAGAAAATTGAATCAATAAAGAAGTTATGTTAATATGAACTTTTTAAGAAAAATAAAAAAGGAATAAGGAAAAAATGATCAATTTTAAAGAATTGACCAGTAAGATGTGCAATCAAAGAAAATGATGATGCAAGGAACAAGTAAAATGAGTTACAAATAAGACTACAATGTTGAAATTAGATTACAATTTTTAGTTTTGCACTTTCTCTTCCCAAAATATTGATGAGAAAGTTTAAATCATTAATCCTTTATCTTTTAAGACTCATCTATTTATATTACAATATTTTAGATGAAAATAAAATTTTTTAATAACTATAAAAGGTCGCCTAAAATAGCCATCACAATTCGATGTTCAAAACAAACATAAACAACTTTCTAAAATACTAATTATGAGTACGAATAGTGATTACCATCTGATCTGGGAGGACAAATAAGAGCCACTCAATTAGAATATTCAATAATGGATCCATATCTAATTTATGTGAGATTAGATCTAGATCATGAGATCTCACATGCTACATGCGTGGTGTTCATGGGCGAGAGCACTATTTATAAAGGTAGAGAATATATCATTCATTAAATCAAGCTTTATGGATTAATAGCTAGATGACATGTACTATTCACAAATGTAGAGATGCTCATAAGCATTTGATTAGAACTTACATATGGAAAGTAAAATGAAAATTACTATTCAAAAAAGAAAAATTGATCTCATCCATTTGATCTAGCTGTTAGATGAATGGTTTGATGGAATTTACCATTCATAAAAGTGAATGTGGTCCCAATTGTTTGATCTAAAAAATTTGTAATCAAATGGCACTAGTTTGCTCCAATTCAAAAGCAAATAGGTCTAATTCTTAGTCCTGCAATACAAGCATTTATATGATGTTTCCAATTTATACTTCTTTCACACATAAAGATTAGCCTACTAGATTTTGTTTACCATAGTGCTATTAAGAAGTAATGACCCAAGTCACCT
>JAIUJO010001291.1:20000-25000 GCA_023846275.1 Vanilla planifolia
CTTCCTCTTCCTCTTCTTATTCTTCTTCTTCATCTTCTTCATCTTCTTCTTCTTCATGTTGTTCTTCTTATTCATCTACCTCTTCTTCTTATTCCTCCTCTTCCTCTTCTTCTTCATCCTCATCTTCTTCTTCTTCCACTTCTTCTTCATCTTTTTCTTCTTCCTCTTCTACTTCTTCATCTTCTTTTTCTTCTCTTTCTTCTACTTCTTTTTCTTCTTCTTCTTCTCCTTGTTCTTCTCCTTCTTCCTCTTCTTCTTCTTCTTCTTCTTCTTCTTTTTCTTCTCCTTCTTCTACTTCTTTTTCTTCTTCTTCTTCTCCTTCTTCTTCTACTTCTTTTTCTTCTTCCTTTTCTTCTTCTTCCTCTTCCTCTTCCTCTTCTTCTTCTTCTTCTTCATCTTCATCATCATCATCATCTTCTTCTTCTTCTTCTTCTTCTTTTTCTTTTTCTTCTTCTTCACCATCATCTTCTACTTCATCTTCTTCTTCTCCTTCTTCTTCTTCTTCTTCTTCTTCTTCTTCCTCTTCTTCGATTTCTCCATCTTCTTCTTCCTCTTCTTCTTTTTTTCTTCTTCTTCTTGCTCTTGTAATTGTACTTCTTCTTCTTCTTCTTCTCTTACTATGCTTTCTTCTCCTTCTTCTCCATCTCCTTCTTCTCCTTCTTCTCCTTCCTCTTTTTCTCCTTCTTCTCCTACTTCTTCTTTTCCTTGTCCTCCTTCTTCTCCTTCTTTTTCTTCTTCTTATTCTTCTTATTATTTTTATTATTATTATTATTATTATTATTATTGTTATTATTATTCTACTACTGCTAGTGCTGTTGCTACTACTTCTAGTTCATCTTCTTCGTCTTCTTCCTCTTCTTCTTGTTCTTCTTCTTCATCTTCTTCTTCTTTATATTTTTCTTCTTCTTCTTCTTCTTCTTTTTCAACTACATCTTCTTCTTCTTCTTCTTCTTCTTCTTCGACATATTCTTCTTTTTCTTCTTCTACTTCCTGTTCTTCTTCTTCTTCTTCTTCATCTTCTTTTTCTTCTTCTTCTTCTTCTTCATCATCTTCTTCCACTTCTTCTTCATCCTCTTATTCTTCTTCTTCTTTCTACTCATCTTTTTCCTCCTCTTCTTCAACTTCTTCTTCTTATTATTCTTCTTCTTCTACTTCTCCCACAACTTCTGCTCCTTCTTCTTCTTCTTCTTCTTCACTTTCTTCTTCTTCTTCTTCTCGTTCTTGTTCTTCTTCTTCTTCTCCTACTTCACACTCACCATTTTCTCCTTCTTCTTCATCTTCTTCTTCTTCTTCTTATTCTTCTTCATATTCTTCTTCTACTTCTTCTTCTTGTCCCTTTTGTTCTTTTTCTTCTTCTTCTTCTACTACTTCTTATTCTTATTCTTCTTCTTCTTCTTCTTCTTCTTCTTCTTTCCCTTCCTCTTCTTTTTCTTCTTCTTCTCCTTCTTCTTATTCCTCTTCTTCTTTTTCTTCTACCTCTTCTTCTTCCTCTTTTCTTCCACTTCTCCTTCTTCTTCTTCTTCTTCTTCTTCGTCTACTTCTTCTCCTTCTTCTTCTTCTTCTTCCTCTTCTTCTTCCTCTTCTACTTCCTCTTCTTGTTCTACTTCTTTCTTCTTCTTCTTCTTCTTCTTCTTCATCACCATCATCTTATTCTTCTTCTTCTCCTTCTTCTTCTTCTTCTTCTTCTTCTTCATCCTCTTCATCATCTTCTTCTTCTTCTTTATTTATTTCTTCATCTTCTTCTTTCTCTTTTTTTTTTTTGTCTACTTCTTCCTGTTCTTGTAATTGTTCTTCTTCTTCTTCTTATTCTTCTTCATCTTCTTCTTCTGCTTCTTCTTCTTCTTCTTCTTCTTTTTCTTCTCCTACTGTGCTTTCTTCTCCTTCTTCTCCATCTCCTTTTTCTCCTTCTTCTCCTTCTTTTCCTTCTTCTCCTTCTTCTCCTTCTATTTTTACGTCTGTTTCTTCTTCCACATCTTCTTCTTCTTGTTCTACTTCTACTTCTACTACTACTAGTATTGTTAATACTACTTCTTCTTCTACTTCTTTTTCTTCTTCTTCTTCTTCTTCTCCTTTTTGTTCTTTTTCTTCTTCTTCTACTCTTCTTTTTCAACTACTTCTTTTTCTTTTTTCGTCATCTTCATCATTATCTTCTTCTTATTCTTCTTTTTGTTCTTCTTCTTCCTCTTCTTCCTCTTCTTCCGCTACTGCTCCTTCTTCTTCTTCCTCTTCTTTTAGTTCTTCTTCATCTTGTTATTCTTCTTCATCTTCCTCCTCCTCTTCTTCTTCCTTGTCCTCATATTTTTCCTCTTCTTCTTCAACTTCTTGTTCTTGTTTTTTCTGATTCTACTTCTTTTCCACTACTTTTGCTCCTCCTCCTTCTTCTTCTTCTTCTTCTTCACCTTCTGTTTCTTCTTCTTCTTCTCCTTGTTTTTCTTCTTCTTCTCCTTGTTCTACTTCTTCTTCTTCTTCTTCTTCTTCTTCTTCTTCTTCTTCTTAAGCATCTTCTTCTTCTTCTTCTTCTTCAACTTCTTCTTCTTCTTCTTCTTCTTCTTCTTCTTCTTCTTCTTCTTCTTCTTCTTCCTCTTCTTCTTCCTCTTCTTCTTCCTCTTCTTTCTTCTTCTTCTTCCTCTTCTTCTTCCTCTTCTTCTTCTTCTTCTTCTTCTACTTCCTCTTCTTCTTTTTCCTCTTCTTCTTCCTCTTAATCTTCTTCTTCTTCTTCTTCTCCTTTTTCCTCTCCTTCTTCATCCTCCCCCCCTCTTCTTCTTCATCTTCTTCTTCTTCCTCTTCTTCTTCGTCTTCTTTTTCTGCTTCTCCTTCTTCTTCTTTTTCTTCTTCGTTTTCACCTTCTTTTTTTTCCTTCTCCTTCTTCTTGTTCTTCTCCCTCTTCTTCTACTTTTTCTACTTCTTCTTCATCATCTTTTTCTTTCTTCTGCTACAACATGTTCTACTTCTTCTTTTTCTTCTTCTTCTTCTTCTTCTTCTTCTTCTACTACTACCTCCCTCTCTACCCCTTCTTTTTCTTCTTCTTGTTCTTCTACTTGAGCTTCCTTTGCTTCTACTTCTTCCTGTGCTTCTTCTTCTCTCTCCTCCTCCTTCTTCTTCTTCTTCTCGTTCTTCTTCTTCTTCTTCTTCTTCTCGTTCTTCTTCTTCTTCTTCTTCTTCCTCTTTTTCTTCTTCTTCTTCTTCTTCTTCGTCTTCTTTTTCTTCTTCTTTTACTACTACTACTACTCCTACTTCTTCTTCAAACATCATCATCATCATCATCATCATCAACATCTTCTTCTTCTTTTTCTCCTTACTCTTCCCCTTCTTCTTCTTCTCTTCTTCTTCTTCCTCCTCTTCTTCTTCTTTCTTTCTCTTTTCTTCTTCTTCTTCTTCTTCTTCTTCCACTTATTCATCTTCTTCTTCCACTTCTTCTTCTTCTTCTACTTCTTCTTCTTTCTCCTCCTCCTCCTCCTCCCTTTCTTTTTCTTCTTCTTCTTCCTCTCCTACTTCATCTTCATCTTCTTCTTCTTCTTTCTCCTCTTCCTTTTCTTCTTCTTCTTCCTCTTCTTTTTTTCCACCATCTTGCCTTCTTCTTCCTCTCCTACTTCATCTTCATCTTCTTCTTCTTCTTTCTCCTCTTCCTTTTCTTCTTCTTCTTCCTCTTCTTTTTTTCCACCATCTTGCCTTCTTCTTCCTCCTTTTCTTCTTCTCCTCCTTCTTCTTCTTCTTCTTCTATTACTACTTCTTTTTCTTCCACTTCTTATTATTATTATTATTATTATTATTATTATTATTATTATTATTATTATTATTATTAATATTATTATTATTATGCTTCAACTTCTTCTTCTTCTTCTTCTTCCTCCTCTCCTCCTCCTCCTCCTCCTCCAACTTCTTCTTCTTGTTCTTCTCGTTACTCTTCTTCTTCTTTCTTTTCTTCTTCTTCTTCTTCTAATTTTTCTTCTTGTTTCTCTTCTTCTTCTTCTTATTCTTCTTCATCTTTTTCATCTTTTTCATCTTATTCTTCATCTTCTTCTTTTTCTCCTTCATCTTCTTCTTCTTGTTCTTCTTCTTCTTCGTCTTCTTCTTCTTCTGCTTCTTCTTTTTTTCTTCTTCTTCTTCTTCCACTTCTTCTTTTTTCTTCTTCTTCTACATTTTCTCCTTCTTCATCTTCTTCTTCCTCTTAGTCTTCTTGAGCTACTTCATCTTCTTCTTCATCTTCATCTTCTACTGATTTTTGTTCTTCTTCTTCTTCTTCGTCTTTTCCTCTCCTGCTTCCTCTACTTCTTCCTCTTCTACTTCATCTGCTTCTTCTTGTTCTTGTTCTTCTTCTTCTACTACTACTACTTCCTTTTCCTCTTCTTCTTCTTCTTCTTCTTCTTCTTCCTCATCCTCTTCTTTTTCTTTCTCCTCTTCTTCTTCCTCTTCTTCTTTTTTCACTTCTTCTTCTTCCTCTTTGTGTTCTTCTTCTTCTTCTTCTTCTTCTTCTGCTGCTTCTTCTTCCTCTACTTCTTCTTTTTCTTCCTCCTCTTCTTCTTCTTCTTTGTGATCTTTTTCTTCCACTTCTTTGCCTTCTTCTTCTTCATCTAATTCTTCATCTTCTTCTTTATCTTCTTCTCTTTCTTCTTCATCTTCTTCTCCTTCTTCTTCTTCTTCTTCTTCTTCTTCTTTTACTACTTCTTTGTAGTCTTCTTCTTTTTCTTCGTACTTATTTTCTTCTTCTCTTTCTTCTTCTTTCTCTTCTACATCTTCTCCTCCTTCTTCTTCTTCTACTTCTCCTTCTTCTACTTCTTCTTCTTCTTCTTCTTCTTTTACTTCATCTATTTCTTTTTCTACTTTTTCTTCTCCTTCTTCTTCTTCTTTTTCTTCTTCCTATTTTTCACCTTCTTCTTCTTTTTCTTCTTCTTCTCATTCTTCTCCTTCATCATCTTCTTCTTCTTCCTCCTCCTTGTCTTCTTGTTCTTCTTCTACTTTTTCGTCTTCTTCTTCTTCTTCTTCATCTTCTTCTTCTTCTT
>JAIUJO010001291.1:32500-37500 GCA_023846275.1 Vanilla planifolia
CTTCTTTTTTTTCTTCTACTACTACTGCTATTGCTTGTTCTCCTTCTTCATCTTCTTCTTCTGATCCTCCTCCTCCTTCTTCTTCTTCCTCTTTGTCTTCTTCTTCTTCTTACTCTTTTTCTTCTTCTTCTTCTTTTTTCTTCTACATCTTCTTCTAGTTCTTATTCTTCTTCTTCTTCTTCTTCTTCTTCTTCCTCTTCCACTTCTTTTTCTTCTTCTCCTTCTTCTTCTTCTTTTTCCTCTTCCTCTTCTTCATCTTTTTCTTCATCTTCTTCAACTTCTTTTCTTCATCTTCTTTTTCTTCTTCTTTTTCTTCTTCTTCTTCTTGTTCTTCTTCTTCTACTTCTTCTTCGTCTTCTTCTTCTTCTTCAACTTCTTCTTCTTCTTCTTCTTATTTTTCCACTTCTTCTTCCGCTTCTTCTTCTTCTTCTTCTTCCTCTTCCTCACTTTCTTTTTCTTCCTCTTCTTCTTCCTCTCCTACTTCATCTTCTTCCTCTTCTTCTTCTTTTTCCTCTTCCTCTACTTCTTCTTCCTCTTCCTTTTCTTCCACCATCTCATCTTCTTCTTCCTCCTCTTCTTCTTCTCCTTCCTCTTCTTCTACTTCTTCTACTTCTTTTTCTTCCACATCTTCTTCTTCTTCTACTACTTCTTATTCTTCTCCTTCTTCTACTCCTTCTTCTTCATCTATTCCTCCTCCTCCTCCATTTTCTTCTTCTTTTTCTTCTAGTTACTCTTCTCCTTCTTCCACTTCTTCTTCTTCTTCTTCTTCTTCTTCTTCTTTCTCCTTTTCTTTTCCTTATTCTTCTTCATCTTTTTCTTCTTATTCTTCATCTACTTCTTTTCCTTCTTCATCTTCTTCTTCTTCTTCCTCTTCATCTTTGTCTTCTCCTTCTTCTTCTTCTTCCACTTCTTTTTTCATACTTCTACATTTTCTACTTCTTCTTCTTCTTCTTTCTTTCTTTTATTCTTCTTCACCTCCAACATCTTCTTCTTCTTCATCATCTTCTACTTCTTCTTTTTCTTCTTCTTCTTCTTCTTCTTCTTCTTCCCCTTAATCATCTTTTTCCTCTACATCTTCTTCTTCTTCCTCTCCTTCTTCCTCTACTTCTTCCTCTTCTTCTTCTTCTGCTTCTTCTGCTTCTTCTTCCTTTTCTTCCTCATGTTCCACTTATTCTTCTTCTTCTACCAATTCTTTTTATTCTTCTTCTTCTTCTTGTTCTTCTACTTCTTCTACTTCTTCTTCTTCTTCTTCTTACTCTTGCTCTTTTTTTCTTTCTCTTCTTCTTCTTCCTCTTCTTCTTCTTTCTCTTCTTCTTCTCTTTGTCTTCTTCTTCTTCTTCTTTTTCTTCTTCTTCTTCTTCTTCTTCTTCTTCTTCTTCCTCTACCTCTACTTCTTCTTCCTCCTCCCCTTCTTCTTCTTCTTCTTCTTTGTCGCCTTTTTCTTCCACTTCTCTGCCTTCTTCTACTTCGTCTACTTCTTCATCTTCTTCTTTATCTTCTTCTCTTTTTTCTTCATCTTGTTCTCCTTCTTCTTCTTCTTCTTCTTCTTCTCCTTTTACTACTTGTTCATTGTCTTCTTCTTCTTCTTTGTACTTATTTTCTTCTTCTCTTTCCTCTTCTTTCTCTTTCATATCTCCTTCTTCTTCTTCTTCAACTTCATCTTCTTCTGCTTTTTCTTCTTCTTCTTCTTCTTCTTCTTTTACTTCTTCATCTATTTCTTTTTCTACTTTTTCATCTCCTTCTTCTTCTCCTTCTTCTTCTTCTTTTTCCTCTTCCTATTCTTGACCTTCTTCTTCTTCTTCTTCTTCTTCTCATTCTTCTTCTTCTTCTTCTTCTCATTCTTCTTCATCTTCATCTTCTTCTTCTTCCTCGTCCTTGTCTTTTTATTCTTCTTTTACTTTTTCATCATCTTCTTGTTCTTCTTCTTCTTCTTCTTCTTCTTTCCTCTACTTCCTTTTCTTCTTCTTCTTCTACTTCTTCTTCTTCTTCATCGTCTTCATCTTCTTCTTCTTCTTCTTCTTCTTCTTCGTCTCCTCCTTTTTCTTATTTTTCTTCTTCTTCATCTTCTTCTCTTTCTTGTTCTTCTTCTTTTTCTTCTTCTTCTTCTTCTCCTACCTCTCCATCTTCTTCTTCTTTTTCCACACCTTATTCTGCAACTACATCTTCTTCTTCTTCTTCTTCAACATCTTCCTCTTCCTCTTCTTTTCTTCCTCTCCTCTTCTTCCTATTCTTCTTCTTCTACTACTATTTCTACTTCTTCTTCTTTTTCTTCTTCTTCTTCTTCTTCTTCTTCTTCTTCTTCTTCTTCTTCTTCTGCTTCTTCTTCCTCCTAGTTCTTCTGGTTCTTGTTCTTCTTCTTCTCCATCTACATCTTCTTCTACTTCTTCTACTTCTTCTTCTTCTTCTTCTTTGTCTTCTCTTTCTCCTTCTTCTTCTTCTTTGTCATCTTCTTCTTCTCCATCATCTTCTACTTCTCCTTCTATTTCTCTTTCTCAATCTTCTTCTTCTTCTTCCTTTCCTTCCTCCCCTTTTGCTTCTTTTTTTCTTCGTCTTCTCATTCTTCTTCTCCTTCTTCTTCTATTTTTTCTTCTTCTTCTTCTTCTTCTTCTTCTTCTTCTACTACTACTACTACTACTACTTGTTCTACTTCTTCATCTTCTTCTTCTTATCCTCCTCCTTCTTCTTCTTCTTCTTTGTCTTCTTCTTATTCTGTTTCTTTTTCTTCTTCTTCTTCTTCTTCTTCTTCCTCTTCCACTTCTTTTTCTTCTTCTCCTTCTTCTTCTTCTTCTTCTTCCTCTTCTTCTTCTTCTTCCTCTTTTTCTTCATCTTCTTCACCTTCTTTTTCTTCATCTTCTTTTTCTTCTTCTTTTTCTTCTTCTTCTTCTTCTTCTTCTCCTTCTTCTTCGTCTTCTTCTTCTTTTCTACTTCTTCTTCTTCTTTTACGTCTTCTTCTTCTTCTTCTTCTTCTTCCTCTTCTTCTACTTCCTCTTCTTCTTCCTCTTCATCCTCTTCTCCTTCATCTTCTTCTTCTACTTCTCCTTCTTCTTCTTTGTCTTCTTCTTCTTCTCCTCCACCTTCTTCTTTTTCAACTTCAAGTTTTTCTTCTTCTTCATCTTCTCCTCCCCTTTCTTCTTCTAATAGTTTTGCATCTTCTTCTTCATCTTCTTCTTCATCTTATTCTTCTTCTTTTTCTTCTTCTTCTTCTTCGTCATCCCCTTCTTTTTCTTCTTCTAGTTCTTCTTCTTCTTCGTCTTCTTCTTCTTCTTCTTCCTCATCTTCACTTTCATCTTCTTCTTCTTCTTCTTCTTTTTCTTCTACTACTACTTTTTCCTCCTCTTCCTCTTTCTCCTCCTCTTCTACGTCTTCTTATTCATCTTTTCCTACTACTTCTTCTTCTTCTTCTTTTTCTTCTTCTTCTTCTTCTTCTTCTACTACTACTACTACTTAATCTACTCCTTCTTAATCTTCTTAGTCTTTTTCTTCTTCTTTCTTCTTCTTCTTCTTTTATTTCTTATTCTTCATTGTTCTTCTTATTCTTCTTCTTCTTCTTCATCATTTTTTCTTGTTCCTCTTCCACTTCTTCTTCAACTTCTTTTTCATCTACTTCTTTAAGTTATTTTCCTTCTCCTTCTTTATCTTTATCAGTAACTTCTTCTTCTACTTCTTAATATTCTTCCTCTTCTCCTTCCTGTTATTATTATTATTATTATTATTAATATTATTATTCCTCATCCTCTTCTTCTTCTTTGTCTTCTTCTTCTTCTTCCTCTTCTTCTTCTCCTTCTTCACCTTGTTCTTCTTCTTCTTCTTCTTCTTCTCATTCTTCTTCTTCTTCTGCTTCTTCTTCTTCTACTACTTACCGTACTTCTCCTTCTTCATCTTCTTCTTTTTCCTCTTCTTCTTCTTCGTCTTCTTCTTCTTTATCTTCATCATCTTCTTCTTCGCCATCTTCTATTTTTTCTACTTCTTTTTCTTCTTCTTCTTCTTCATCATCTTCTGCTTCTACTTCCTCTTCTTCTTCTTAGTCTTCTTCTTTTTCTTCTACTACTTCTTCTTCTTCTTCTTCTCCTTCATCAACTTCATCTACTCTCCTACGTCTTGTTCTTCTTCTTCTTTTAGTTCTTCTTCATCTTCTTGTTCTTCTTCGTCTTCTTCTTGTTCTTCTTCTTCTTCTTCTTCTTCCTCTTATTTTTCTTCTTCTTCTTCCTCCTCTTCTACTTCTTCTTCATCATCATGATCTTTTGCTTCTTCTAGCACTTCTTCTTCTTCTTCTTCTTCTTCTTCATCTTCTACTTCTTGTTGATCAACTTCTTCTTCTTATTCTTCCTCTTTTACCCCTTCTTCTACTACTTCTTCTTCTTATTCTTTTACTTCTTCCTCTTCTTCTTCTCTTTCTTCGTTTTGTTTCTCTTCTTCTTCTTCTTCTTCTTCTTCTTCGTCTTCTTCTTCTTTATTTTCTTGTTCTTCATATTCTTTTTCTTCTTATCATTCTTCTTCTTCTCCTCCTTCTTGTTCTTTTTCTTCTTCTTCTTCTTCTTCTTCTACTACTTCTTCTTTTTCTTTTTATTTTTTTCTTCTTTTTCGTCTTCTTCTTCTACTACTTCTTCTGCCTTTTCCTCTTCCTCTTCTTCTTCTTCTTCTTCTTCTTCTTCTACTTGTACTTCTCCTTCTTATTCTTCTTCTTCTTCGTCTTCTTCTTTTCCTTCTTTTTCTCCTTCCTCTTCTTCTTCTTCATCTTCTACCTATTCTTCCTTTTTTTTCTTCTTCCCCTAGTTCGTCTTCTGCTTCTTCTTTGTCAACTCCTCCTCCTTCCTCTTCTTTATTTTCTTCTTCCTCTACTTCTTCTTCTTCTTGTTCTTCTTCTTCTTCTTCTTCCTCTTCTTCATCTTCTTCCTCCTCTTCTTCTTCTTCTTCCTCGTCTTCTTCTTCTTCTTCTTCTTCTCTTCTACTACTTCTTCTACTTCTTCTATTACTTCTACTTCTTCTTCTTCTTGTTCTTC
>JAIUJO010001291.1:47500-50000 GCA_023846275.1 Vanilla planifolia
GTTGTTGTTATTATTCTTCTTCTTCTCCTTCTCCTTCTTCATAATCTTCTTCTTCTTCTTCTTCTTCTTCTTCTTCTTCTTCTTATTCTTCATCTTCTTCTAGTACTTCTTCTTCTTCTTCATTATCTTCTTTATGTTATTCTTCTTCGACCACTTCTTCCTCTTCTTCTGCCACTTCTTCCTCTTTTTCTTCTTCTTCGTCTTCTTCTTCTTCTTCCTCCTCCTCTTCTTATTCTTCTCCATCTCGTTCTTCTTGTTCTTCTTCTTCTTATTATTAGTATTCTTCATCTTCTCCTCCTTTTTCTTCTTCTTCTTCTTCTTCTTCCTCCTCCTCCTCTTGTTGTTCCTCTTCTTCTTCTTCTTCTTCTTCTTCTTCTTCTTCTTCTTCTCCTTCTTCTTCATCTTTTCTTCTTCTTCTTCATGCTCTTCTTTTTTTCTTCCACTTCTTCTTCCTCCCCCTCTTCTTCTTCCTTCTCTTCTTTGTCTTCTTCTTCTTCTTCTTCTTCTTCTTCTTCTTCTTTTTCCTCTTCTTTTCCTTCTTCTTCATTTTCTTCTTCTTCTTCTTTGTCTTCTTGTTATTCTTTATCCTATTATTCTTGTTGTTCTTCTTCTTCTTCTTCCACTTCCTCTTCTTCTTCTCCTTCTCCATCATCATCATAATCTTCTTCTTCATCTCCATCTTCTTCTTCTTCTTCCTCCACTTCTTTTCTTCTTCTTCTTCTTCTTCTTCGTCCTCTTCTCCTTCTTCTTCCTCATTTTTTCTTTTTCTTCTTCCTCGTCTTCTTCTTCATCATCAAAATCTTCCTCTTCTTCTTCCACTTATGCCTATTCTTCTGCTTGTTCTTCTTCTTATTCTTCTTTCTTTTTCTTCATCTTCTTCTTTATCTTCTTTATCTTCTTCTAGTTCCTCTTCTACTTATTCTCCTTTTTCTTCTTCTTCATCTTCTTCTTCTTCTTCTTCTTCTTCTTCTTCCTCCTCCTCCTCCTCCTCCTCCTCTTCTTCTTCTTCTTCTTCCCCTTCTTCCACTTCTTCTTCTTCTTCTTCTTCTTCTTCTTCTTCTACTACTACTACTACTTCTTCCCCTTCTTTTACACATTTCAGTTCTTCTACTTCTTCTTCTTCATATTCTTCTTCTTCTTCCTCTTCTTCTTCTTCTTCTTCTTCTTCTTCTTCTTCATATTCTTCTTCATCCCCTTCTTCTTCACCTACTTCCTCTTCCTCTTCTTCTTCTTCTTCTTCTTCTTCTTCTTTTTATTCTTCTTCCTCATAATGTTGATTTTCTTTTTCTTCTTCTTCTCTTGTTCCACTTCTTCTTTTTCTTCTCCTTCTACTCCTTCTTCTTCTTCTACTTCTTCTCCTTTTTCTTCTCCTTCTTCTTCTTGTTTTTTATCTTCTTCTTCGTCTTCTTCTTGTTCTTAATATTCTTCATAATCATCTTCTTCTTCTTCTACGTCTTTTTCTTCTTCTTCATCTTTTTATTCTTTTTCTTCATCTTCTTCTTGTTCTTCTTCTTCTTCATCATCTTCTTTTTCTTCCCCCTCTTTTTCTACCTCTTCTTCGTCTTCTTCTACTTTATCATCTCCTTCTTCTTCTTCCTCTTCTGCTTCTTGTTCATCTTCTTCTTCTTCTTCTTCTTCTTCAACTTCTTCTTCATCTTGCTCTGCTTCTTCTTCATCTTCTTCTTCTTCTTCTTCTTCTTCTCCTCCTCCTCCTTCTTTTTCACCTTCTTCTTTTTCTTCTTCTTCCTCTTCTTCTTCTTCTTCTTCCTACCACTCTTCTTCCACCTTCTCTTATTTTTATTCTACTTCTTTCTCTTCCTCTTCTTCTTCAACATCTTCTTCTTCTTCTTCCTCTTCTTTTTCCTCCTCCTCTTCTACTTCCCGTTCTTCTTCTTCTTATTCTTCTTCTTCTCCTTCTTCTTCTTCTTCCACTTCATTTTCTTCTTCTTCTTCTTCTTCTTCTTCTTCTTTTCCTTTTTTTTCTTCTTCTTCTTCTTCTTCTACTTCATCTTCTTCTTCTTCTTCTTTGTCTTCTTTTTCTTCTAAATTTTATTGTTCTTATTGTTGTTGTTCTTCTTCTTCTTCTTCATCATTATCATCATCTTCTTCTCCTTCTTCTTCTTTACCTTATTCTTCTTCTACCACTTCTTCCTCTTCTTCTACCACTTCGTCCACTTCCGCTTCGTCTTCTTCTTCTTCTTCTTGCTCCTCCTCTTCTTCTTCTTCTCCATCTCGTTCTTCTTCTTCTTCTTCTTCTTCTTCTCTTTCTTCTTCTTCTACTTCTTCTACCTCCTCCTATTCTTCTTCTTCTTCATCCTCCTCTTCTTATTCGTCTTCCTCTTCTTGTTCGTTTTCTGCTTCTTCATCCTCTTCTTCTTCCTCCTCTTCTTCCTCCTCTTCATCAACTTCTTCTACTACTACTTCTCCTTCTTCTTGTACTTCTTCTTCTTCTACTTCTTTTTCTTCTTCCTCTTCTTCTTCTTCTTCTACTACTTCTTCC
>JAIUJO010001291.1:62500-72500 GCA_023846275.1 Vanilla planifolia
TACTACTTTCTTAATCTTCTTCTTATTTTTCTTTTCCATCTTCTTCTTCTTTTCATCTTCTTCCTCTTTTTCTTCTTCTTTTTCCCCTTCTTCTCCTACTTCTTCTTCTTCTTCTTCTCCTTCTTCTACCTCTTCTTCTTCTTGTACTACTACTTATTCTTTTGCTTCTTCTTCTTCTTCTTCTTCTTCTTCTTCTTCTAATTCTTCTACCTCTTCCTATTCTTCTTCTTTTACTAGTACTTCTTTTTCATCTTCCTCCTATTCTTCTTTTCCCTCAATTTATTGTTCTTCTTCATGTTGTTTGTCTTATTATTCTTCTTCTTCCTCTTCCTCTTCCTCTTCTTCTTCTTCTTCTTCCACTCGTTCCCCTTCCTCTTCTTCTTGCTCTTCTTCTTCCTCTACCCCTTGTTCCACTTCTTCTTCTTCTTCTTCTTCTTCTTCTTCTTCTTCGTTAAAATCTTCTTCTTGTTCTTCTTCTTCGTCTTCTTCATCATCATCATCTTCTTCTTCCTCCTTCTCCTCTGAATCTTCCTCTTCTCGTTCTCCTTCATTTTCCTCTCCTTCTTCTTCTTCTTTTGTCTCAACTTCTTCTTCTTCCTTGTCTTCTTCTTCTTCCTCTCCTTCTTCTTCCTCCTTTTCTTCATCCTCTTCTTCTTCTTCTTCTTCCACCTCTTCTTCTTTTTCTTTGTTATCTTCCTCTTCTTCTTCTTCTTTTTCTTCTACTTCACCATCTTCTTCTTCTTCTTCTTTGCCTTCTTCTTCTTCCTCTTCTTCTTCATCTTCATCTTCCTGTACTTCTTCTTCTTCTTCTTCTTCTTCTTCATATGCTTCATCATCATCATGATCATCATCATATCATCTTCTTCTAGTTCTTCTTCCTTTTCTTTTTCTTCTTCTTGTTGTTGTTGTTCTTCTTCTTCTTCTTCTTCTTCTTCTTCTTCTTCTTTCTCTTCATCTTTTTCTTCTTCTTCCACCACTTCCTCTTCTTTTTCTTCATTTTCTTCTTTTTCTTGTTCTTCTTCTTCTTTCTTATCTTATTTTTCTTCTTCTTCTTCTTTTTCTTCTACTTCACCATCTTCTTCTTCTTCTTCTTCTTCTTCTTCTTTGCCTTCTTCTTTTTCCTCTTCTTCTTCATCTTCATCTTCCTGTTCTTCTTCTTCTTCTTCTTCTTCTACTTCATCATCATCATCATCATCATCATATCTTCCTCTTCTAGTTCTTCTTCCTTTTCTTTTTCTTCTTGTTGTTGTTCTTCTTCTTCTTCTTCTTGTTGTTGTTCTTCTTCTTCTTCTTCTTCTTCTTCTTCTTCTTCTTCTTTCTCTTCATCTTTTTCTTCTTCTTCCACCACGTCCTCTTCTTTTTCTTCATTTTCTTCTTTTTCTTGTTCTTCTTCTTCTTTCTTATCTTATTTTTCTTCTTCTTCTTCTAATTCTTTTTAATCTTCTTCTTCTTCTAATTCTTATTAATCTTCTTCTTCTTCTTCATCTTCATCTTCTTCTTCTACGTATACTTCTTCTTCTTCCTCCTCTTCTTCTCATTCTTCTTCTTCTTTTTCTCCTTCTTCTTCTCCATCTTCTTCTTCTTCTTCTACTTCTTCTTCTTCTACTTCTTCTCCTTCCACCTCTTCATCTTCTTCTTCTCCATCCTCTTTTTCTTCTTTTACTTCTTTTCTTCTTCTTCTTCCTCCTCCTCCTCCTCCCCTACTCCTCTTCTTCTTCTTCTTCTTCTTCTTCTTCGTTTCCCTCTTCTTCTCATTCCTTCTATTCTTCTTCCTCTTCTCCCTCTTCTTCATCTTCTTCTTCTTCTTCCTCCTCCTCCTCCTCCTGCTCTTCTTCTTCTTCTTCTTCTTCTTCCTCATCCTCTTCTTGCTAGTTTTCTTTTTCTACATCTTCTTCCCCCTCTTCGTCTTCCTCTTCTTCTTCATGTCTTTCTTCTTCCTCTTCTTCTTCATGTCTTTCTCCTTCCTCTTCTTCAAATCCTTCTTCTTCTCCTCCTTCCATTTCTTCTTCTTCTTCTTCTTCTTCTTGTTCCTCTTCTTCTTCTTCTTCTTCTTCTGATTCTTCTACTTCTTCTTCTTCTTCTTTCCCTTCTTCTTCCTCTTCTTCTTTCTCTTCTTCTTCTTCTTCTCCTTCTTTCCTCTCTTCTTCTTCTTCTCCTTCTTCTTCAACTTCTTCTATTTGTTCTTCTTCTTCTTATTCATTTTCCATTTCTTCTTCTTCTTCTTCTTCTTTCCTTCTTCTTTTTCTTCTTTCCTTCTTTTTCTTTTTCTTCTTCTTAATCTTCTTCTTCTTCTTCTTCTTCTTCTTCTACATCCTCCTCCTCCTATTATTCTTCTTCCTTCACTTCTTTTTCGTCTTCCTCATCTTTTACTTATTACTCCACTTCTTCTAACTCTTCGTCTTCTTGTTCCTCTTCTTCTTCTTGTTCGTCTTCATCTTCTTCTTTTTCTTCTTCTTGCTCTTTTGTTTTCTTCTTCTTCTTCATCATCTACTTCTTCTTTTTCTACCCCATCTTCTTATTCTTCTTCTTCATTTTATACTTCTTCTTCTTCTTTTTTCTTCTTCTTCTTCTTCCTCCGCTACTTCTTCTTCCTCTCATTCTACTACTTCATCTTCTTCTTCATCTTCTTCTTCTTCTTCCTCTTCTTCTTCTTCCACTTTTTCTTCTCCTGCTTCCTCTTTTTCTTCTTCTTCTTCTTCTTCATCATTTTCTTCTTCTTCTTCTTCTTCTTCTTTTACTTCTTCTTCTACTACTTATTCTTCTTCTTCCTCCGCCTCTTGTTCTTCCACTTCTTCTTCTCCTTCTTCCTTATCTTCCTCTTCTTCTTCTTCACGATCTTCTTCGTGTTCTTCTTCTTCTTCTTCTTCTTCTTCTTCTTCTTTTTCATCTTCGTCTTTCTCTTCTGCTTCTTATTCTTCATCTTCTAATTCTTCTTCTTCTACGTCTTCTTCCTCTTCTTCTTCTTCTTGTTCCTCCTCCTCTTCTTCCTGTACATCTTCTTCTTCCAATTCTTCATCTTCTTCTTATTCTTTTTCTTCTTCTTCTTTATCTATTTCTACTTCTTCTTCATGTTTTAATACTTCTTCGTCTTCTTCATCATAATCTTCTTCTTCTTCTCCTTCTTCTTAATTTTCTACTTGTTATTCTTCTTCTTCTTTTTTTTTCTTCTTCTTCTTCTTCTTCTACTTCTTCTTCCTCTTCTTCTTCTTGTTCTTCTTCTTGTTCTTCTTCTTCTTCTTATTCTTCTTATTCTTCTTCTTCTTCTTCTTTGCCTTCTTCTTCTTCTTCTTCTCCTTCTTTTTCTTCTTCTTTGCCTTCTTTTTCTTCTTAATTTTATTATTCTTTTTGTTGTTGTTCTTCTTCTTGTTCTCCTTGTCTTTCATCATCATCATCATCTTCTTCTTCTTCTTCTTTTGCATCTTCTTCTTCTTCTTCTTCTTCTTCATCTTCCTCCTCCACTTCTTCTTCTTCTTCTTCTTCTTCTTCTTCTTCTTCTTCTTCATCTTCCTCCTCCATTTCATCTTCTTCTTCATCATCATCTTCTTCGTCTTCTTCTTCTTCTTCTTCTTCTTCTTCTTCTTTATCTTCTTCTTCTTCTACCACTTCTTTCTCTTCTTCTTCCACTTCTTCCTCTTCTTCTTCTTCTTCGTCTTCTTCTTCTTCCTCCTCCACTTCTTCTTCTTCTCCATCTAGTTCTTCTTCTTGTTGTTCTTCCTCTTCTTCTTCTTCTTCTTCATCTTTTTCTTCTTCTTCTTCTTCCTCCTCCTCCTTCTCTAGTTTCTCTTCTTCTTCTTCTTCCTCTTCTTCTTCTTCATCCTCTTCTTCTTCTTCTTCTTCTTCCTCTTCTTCCTCTTCTTCATAAACTTCTTCTACAACTACTTCTCATTCTTCTTCTTCTCCTTCTTCTTCTACAACTACTTCTCCTTTTTCTTCTTCTTCTTTTACTTCTACTACTTCTAACTGTTATACTTTTTCTTCTCCTACTTCTTATTTTTCTTCTTCTTCTTCTCCTTCAGTTTCATCTTCTTCTTCTTTTTCTTCCTACTCTTCTTCTTCTTCTTCTTCTTCCTCTTCTTCTTTTGCTTTTTCTTCTTCTTCTTCTTCCCTTTTTTTCTTCTTCTTCTTCTACTACTTCTTCTTTTTCGTCATCATCTTCTTCTTCTTCTTCCTTTTCTTCATCTTCTCCTTATTCTTCTACTTCTTCTTCTTCTTCTTCTTTCCCTTCTTCTACTTCTTTGTCCTCTTCTTCTTCTTCTCCTTCTTCTTCTCCTCCTATCTCTTCTTATTCCTCTTCTTCTTCTTCTTGCTCTACTTCTTCTTCTTCTTCTTCGTATTCGTCTTCTTTATCTCCTCATCCTCTTCTTCTTCTTCTTCTTCTTGCTCTTCTTCTTCTTCTTCTTCACCTTTTTCTTCTTCTTCTTCTTCGTGATTTTCTTTAACTTCTTCCTCTTTTTCTTCCTCCCCCTCTTCTTCTTCCTTCTCTTCTTTCTCTTCTTCTTCTTCTTCTTCTTCTTCTTCTTCCTTGTCTTCTTGTTTTTCTTTATCCTGTTAGTCTTGTTGTTGTTCATCTTCTTCTCCCTCTCCATCACCATCATCTTCTTCTTCATCTTTTTCTTCCTCCTCCTATTCTTCTTCTTCTTCTTCTTCTTCCTCCAATTCTTCTTCTTCTTCTTCATTGTCTTCTTCTTCTTCTTCTTTCTCATCTTTTTCTTCTTCTTCGTCTTCTTCTTCATCATCAAAATCCTCCCCTTTTTCTTTCTCTTATGCCTATTATTATTATTATTATTATTATTATTATTATTATTGTTATTATTATTATTATTATTATTATTATTATTATTCTTTTTCTTCATCTTCTTCTTTTTCTTCTTTATCTTCTTCTAGGTCTTCTACTTGATCTTCTTTTTCTTCTTCCTCTTCAACTTCTTCTTCTTCTTCTTCTTCTTCTTCATCCTCCCCCTTCTCTTGTTCTTCTTCTTCGGCTTCTTTGTCATCTTCTTCTTCTTCTTCTTCTTCTTCTCCTTGTTGTGCATCTTCCTATTCTTCTTCTTCTTCTTCTTCTTCTTCATCCCCTTATTCTTCATTTTCTTCTTCTTCTTCTTCCTCTTCTTCTCCTTCTTCCTTTTTTTCTTCTTCTTCTACTTCTTCTCCTCCTTCCTCTTCTTCTTCTTCTTCTTCTTGCTCTTCTTCTTTTTCTTATTCTTCTACTTCTTCTTCTTCTTCTTTCCCTTCTTCTACTGCTTGCTCCTCTTCTTCTCCTTCTTCTTCTTCTTCTATCTGTTCTTATTCTTCGTCTTCTTCTTCTTTCTCTTATTCTTCTTCTTCTTCTTCTTCTTCTTCTTCTCCTTTTCCTCTTCTTCTTCTTCTACTTCTTGCTTCTATTCTTCCTCTTCTTCTTCACCTTTATCTACTTCTTCTACTTCTTCATGCTCTTCTTGCACTTCTTCCTCTTCTTCTTCTTCCTCCCCCTCTTCTTCTTCCCTCTCTTCTTTCTCTTCTTCTTATTCTTCATCTTCTTCCTCTTCTTTTCCATCTTCTTCTTCTTCTTCTTCTTCTTTGTCTTTAAGGTATTCTTTATTCTGTTATTCTTGTTGTTCTTCTTCTTCTTCTTCTTCAACTTCTTCTTGCTATTCTTTATTCTGTTATTCCTTTCATCATCATCTTCTTCTTCATCTTCTTCTTCTTCCTCATATTCTACTTCTACTTCTTCTTCTTCTTCCTCCACTTCATCTTCTTCTTCTTCTTCTTCATCTTCTTCTTCTTCTTCCTCTTCTTTTCCTTCTTCATCTTCTTCTTCTTCTTCTTTTTCTTCTTGTTATTCTTTATCCTATTATTCCTGTTGTTGTTCTTCTTCTTCTTCTACTTCTACTTCTCCCTTTCCATCATCACAATCATCTTCTTCTTGATCTTTTTCTTCTTCTTCCTTTTCTTCTTCTTCTTCTTCTTCTTCTTCTACTTCTTCTTCCTCCACTTCTTCTTCTTCTTCTTCTTCTTCTTCTTCTTCGTCCTCTTCTCCTTCTTCTTCCTCATATTTTTCCTTTTCTTCTTCTTTATCTTCTTTTTTCTCTTATGTCTATCCTTCTCCTTCTTCTTCTTCTTCTTCTTCTTTTTCTTCTTTATCTTCTTTTAGTTCTTCTTCTACTTTTTCTTCTTTTTCTTCTTCTACATCATCTTCTTCTTCTTCTTCTTCTTCTTCATCATATTCTTCTTCTTCTTCTTCTTCCTGCTCCTCCTCTTCTTCTTCTTCTTCTTCCCATTCTTCCTCTTCTTTTTCTGTTTCTTATTCTTCTTCTTCTTCTTCTACTACTACTACTACTTCTTCTTCTTCTTCTTCTTCTCCTTCTTATTCATCTTCCTATTGTTATTATTCTTCTTCAACTTCATCTTCTTCTTCTTCCTCTTCCTCTTCTTCCAGGTATTCCATTTCTTCTTCTTCTCCCCCTTGTCTTCTTCCTATTCTTCTTCTTCTTCCTCTTCTTCCTCTTCCCCTTCTCTCTTTTCTTCTTCTTCTTCTTCTTGTTGCTCTCCTTCTTCCTCTTCTTGATCATCATTATCATCTTCTTCTTCTTCTTCTTCTTCCTCTTCCTCCTCGTCTTTTCTTCTTCTTCTTCCTCTGCAACTTCTTCCTCTTCACTTCTTCTTTTTCCTCCCCTTCTTCTTCTTTTCCTCCTTCTTCTTCATCTATTTCTTCTTCATCTTTTTCTTCTTCTTCTATTTCTTCTTCTGCTACTTCTTCTTCTTCTTCTTCTTCTTCTTCTTCTTCTACCTTGTCCTCCTCCTCCTCCTTCCCTTCTTCTTCTTCTTCTTCTTCTTCTCTTCTTTTACTTCTTCTTCTTCTTCTTCTTTTTCTTCCTCTTCTTCTTCTTCATCTTCTCCTTTTTCTTCATGAACTTCTTCTACTACTTCTTCTCCTTCTTCTTCTACATCTTACTCTTCTTCCTCTTCTTCTTCTTCTTCTTCTCCTACTTCTTCTTCCACCTCCTTTTCTTCATCTTCTACTTCTTATTCTTCCTCTGCTGCTTTTTCTTCTTCTTATTTTTCTTCCATTTCTTCCTCTTCTTCTTCCTTTTCTTCTTCTTCTTCTTCTTCTTCTTCTTCTACTTCTACTTCTTCCTCTCATTTCACTTCTTCTTCTTGGTCCTCTTCTTCTTCCTCTTCTTGTTCTTCTTCTTCTTCTTCATCATCATCATCTTCTTCTTCTTCTTCTTCTTCATCTTCTTCTTCTTGTTCTTCTTCCTATTCTTCTTGCTCTTCTTCTTCTTCTTCTTCTTCTTCTTTCGCTTCTTCTTTTTCTTCTTCTTCCACTACCTTGAAATCTTCTTCTTCTTCTTCTTCTTCTTCTTCTTCTTCCTCTTTTTCCTCTTCTTCTTCTTCCTAATCTTCTACTTCTTCTTTCTCTTTTTCATCTTGTTGTTGTTGTTGTTCTTCTTCTTCTTCTTTCCCTTTTTCACCATCTTCTACTTGTTCTCCTTCCTCTTCTTCTTCTTCTTTTTCTTCTTCTTATACTACTTCTTTTTCTTTTTTCTCATATTCTTCTTCTTCCACTTCTTCTTCTTTTTCCTCTTCTTCTTTCTCCTCTTCTTTTTCCTCTTCCTCTTTTTCTTCTTCTTCTTCTTCTTTTTCCTGTTCTTCATCTTTCTCTTCTTCTTGTTGTTTTGCTTCCTCTTCTTCTTCTTCTTCTTCTTCTCCTCCTTCTTCTTCTTCTTCTTCTTTTTCTTTCTCTTCTTCTTCTTCTTCTTTTTCTTGATACTCTTCTTCCTTTTCTCCTTATTCTTGCTCCTGGTCTTCTACGACAACAAATACTTCCTATTCTCCTTCTTCTTCTTCATCTTCTTCTTCATCCTCTTTGTATTCCTCTACTTCTTCTACTTGTTCTTCTTCTTCCACTACTTCTTCCTCATCCTCTTCTTCCTCCTCAACTTCTTGTTTTTGTTGTTGTTGTTGTTGTTGTTTCTCTTCTTCTTCTTCTTCTTCCTCTTCCTTTTCTTCTTTCTCATCTTCTTCTTCCTCTTCTTCTTCTTCTTCCACTTCTTCTTCTTCTTCTTCCACTGTTTCCTCTTCCTCTTCTACCTTTCCTTCATCTTCTTCTTCTTCTTCTTCTTGTACTTCTTCTTCTTCTTCTTCTTCTTCTCCTTCTTCTTCTTATTTTCTTCTTCTTCTTCTTCTTCTTCAATATCTTCTACTTCTTCTTAATCTTCTTCATCTTCTTCTTCTTCTTCTTCTTCTTCATCTTTGAAATCTTCTTCTCCTACTTCTTCTTCTTCCTCGTCATGATCTTCTTCTTCTTCTCCTTTCTCCTACTCTTTATCATCCTTTTCTTTTTCTCCTTCGTCTTCCACTCCTTCTTTTTCATCTTCTTTTTCTATATCTTCTACTTCTTCTTTCTTGTCTTATTCTTCTTCCTCTTCTTCTTCTTCTTCCTCATCCTCTTCTATTTCTTCTTCTTCCACTTCTTCTTCTTCTTCTTATTCTTCCTCTTCTTCTTCTTCTTCTTTTTCCCCTTTTGCTTCTTCCTTCTCTTCCTCTTCTTCTCCATCTTCTTCTACTTGTATTTGTTCTTCTTCTTCTTCTTCTTCTTCTTCTTCTTCTTCCTCCTCCTCCTCCTCTTCTTCTCCTTCTCTTCTGCTGCTTATTCTCATTCTGCTGCTTCTTCTTCTACTTCTTCTGCTTCTACTTCTTGTTCTTCTTCTTCTTCTTCTTCTTCTTCTTCTTTTGCTTCTTCTTCTTCTTCTTCTTCTTCTTCTTCTGCTTCTTCTTCTTCTTCTGCTTCTTTCTTTTCTTCTTCTTCTTCTTCTACTTCTTCTACTTCATCTTCTTCTTCTTCTTCGTCTTCGTCTTCTTCTTCTTCTTCTTCTACTTCCACTTCTAAGTCTTCTTCTTCCTCTACTTCTTCTTTCACTTCTTCTACATCTTCTTCTTCTTCTTCTTCTTCGTTTTCTTCTTGTTGTACATCTACTTCATCTACTACTTCTTCTTCTACTTTTCCTTCTTCCTCTTCTTCCTCCTCTTCTTCTTCCTTTTCTTCTTCTTCTTCTTCTTCTTCTTCTTCTCATCCTTTTAAATCTACTTCTTCCTCTACTTGTTGTTCTTCCTCTTCTCCCTCCTCCACTTCTTCTTCTTCTTCTTCTTCTTCTTCTCCTTCTTCTTTTTCTTCTTCTTCTTCTTGTTCTACTTCTTCTTCTTCTTCTTCTTCTTCTCGTTCTTCTTCTTCTTGTTCGTTTTCTATTTCTTCTTCTTCTTCTTCATCTTCTTCTTTATCTTCTTCTTCTTCTTCTTCTTATTCGACTTTTCTTCTTCTCCTCCTTCTTCTTATCATTTTCTTCTTCTTCTTCCACTTCTTCTTTCATTTCTTCTTCTTCTTCTTCTTCTTTACTTTTTTTTCTTCTCCTTTGCCTTGTTCTTCTTCTTATTCTTCTTCTTGTTCTTGTACTTCTCCTTCATGTTCTTCTTTTTCTTGTTTCTTTTCCTCCTCGTCTTCTAGTTTTGCTTCTTCTTCTTTGTCATCTTCTTCTTCTTCTTCTTCTTGTTCTTTTCTGTCTTCTTCTTCTTCTTCTTCTTCTTCTTCTACTTCTTCTTCTTCTTCTTCTTTTTCTTCCTTTTCTTCTTTTCTTCTACTTGATCTTCTTCTTCTTCTCCATCTTGTTCTTGTTCTTCTTCCTCTTCTTCTTCTTCTTCTTCTTCTTCTTCTGCTTTTTTATTCTTCTTCTTCTTCTTCTTTCTCCTTCTTCACTTCTTTTTCTTTTTCTTGTTCTTCTTCTTCTTCTTCTTTTTCTTCTTCTTCATTTTCTTCATCCTCTTCTTCTTCTTCTTCTTCTTCTGTCTCTTCTTCATCTTCTACTACTTCATATTCTTTTTCTTCTCCTTCGAATTCTTCTTCCTCTTCTTATTCTTCTGCTTCTACTACTCCTTCTTCACCATCATCTTCTTCTTCCTCCACTTCTTCTTTACCCTCCGCTTATTCTTCTTCTTCATGTTGTTTCTCCTGTAATTCTTCTTCTTC
>JAIUJO010001291.1:87500-90000 GCA_023846275.1 Vanilla planifolia
TTCTTCTTCTTCCTCTTCTTCTTCTTCTTGTTCCTCTTCTTCTTCTTCTTCTTCTACCTCTTCTTCTTCTTCTTCCACCACTTCTTCTTCTCCTCCTTCTTCTTCTTCTTCTTTTATTTGTTCTTCTTCTCCTTCTTCTTTGCTTTCTTTTTCTTCTTCTTCTAATTCTTCTTTCTCTTCTTATTCTTCTTCTTCTCCTACTTCTTCTTCTTCTTCTTCCTCTTCTTCTTGCTCTTCTTCTTTTTCTTCTTCTTCCTCTTCTTCTACTTCTCTTTCTTCTTCTTTTACTTCTTCTCCTTCTTCATTTTCTTCTTCTACATTTTCTACATCTTTTTCATGTTCTTCCTTTTTTTCTTCTTCTTCCACCTCTGCTTCTTCCTATTCTTATACTTCTTCTTCTCCATTTTTTCGTCCTCTTTTGCCTCTTCTCCTTCTTCTTCCACTTCTTCTTCTTCATCCTCTTCTCCTTCTTCATCTCTTTCTTCTTCTTCTTCTACTTCTTCTTCTTCTACTTATTATTATTATTATTATCGTTATTATTATCATTATTCTTATTCTTCTTCTTCTTCTTCTTCTATTACTACTACCTTTTCTTCATCTTCTTCTTCGTCTTCTTCTTCTTCTACTTCTTTTACTTCTTGTTCTTCTTCTTCTTCAAATTTTTCTTCTTCTTCTTCAAATTTTTCTTCTTCTTCTTCTTTTTATTCTTATTCCTCTTCTTCTTTCTCATCATCATCATCATCATCTTCTTCTTCTTCTTCTTAGTCTTCATGTTCTTGTTATTCTTCTTCTTCTTCTTCCTCCTCCTCCTTTTTCTACTCTTCTTCTTCTTCTTCTTCTTTTTCCTCTTCTTCGTCCCCTTTTTCTTCTTCTACCACTTCTCCTTCTTCTTCTTCTTCTTCTTCTTCTACATCTCCTTCTCCTTCTTTTTCTTCCACTTTTTCTTCTTCTTCCATTTTTCTTCTACTTCCTCCTCTTATTGTTCTTATTATTCTTCTTCTTCTTCTTCTTCTTCTTCTTCTTCAACTTCTCCTTCATCTTCTACGCCTTCTTCCTTTTCCTCTTCCTCTACTTTTTCTGCTTCTTCTACTTCTTCTTTTTCTTCTTCTTATTCTTCTTCTTCTTCTTCTTCTTTTGGTTCTTCTATTCTTCTTCTTCTTCTTGTTCTTGTTCTTCTTCTTCTTCTTCCTCTTCTTCTTCCTCTTAGTCTTTTTCTTCTTCTTCTTCTTCTGTTTCTCCACCTTCTTGTTCTTGTTCTTTTTCTTCTTCTACTTCTTCTTCTTCTTCTTCTTCTTCTTCATCTTCCTCTTCCTCCTCTTCTTGTTCTTCCTTTTCTTCTTCTTCTTCACCCTCTTTTAATTTTTCTTCCTCTTCTTCTTCTTCTTTTTCTTCTTCTTCTTCTTCTAATTCTTCTTCTTCTTCTCCTATTATTCCATGTTCTTGTTCTTCTTGTTCTTCCTCTTCTTCTTCTTCTTCTTCCTCCTCTTCTTCCACTTCCACTTCTTCCTGTTCTTCCTTTTCTTCTTCTTCTTCCCCCACTTCTTCTTCAACTTCTTCTTCTTCATCTTCACCTCCTACTTCTTCTCCGTCTTTTACTTCTTCTTCTACGTCTTCTTCCTTTTCCTTTTCTTCTTCTTCTTCTGCTTCTTCTTCTTATTGTTATTCTTATTCTTCTTCTTCTTCTTCTTCTTCTTCTTTTATTCTTCTTCTTCTTCTTCTTCATCTTCTTCTTCCTTTTCTTCATTTTCTTCTTCTTCTTCTCCTTCTTCTTCTTCTTCTTCTTCTCCTTTTTCTTCCTCTTCTTCTTATCCCTCTTCTTCTTCTTCTCCTTCTTATTCTTGTTCTTATTCTTCTTCTTCTTCTTCTTCTTTTTCTTCTTCTTCTTTTTCTTCTTGTTCGTCTTCTTCTAATTCCTCCTCTTCTTTTTCCCCTTCTTCTTCTTCTTCTTCTTCATCTTCTCCTTGTTCTTCTTCTTCTTCCTCTTCCTCCTCTTCTTCTTCTTCTTTTTCTTCTTCCTCTTATTCTTATTATTCTTCTTCTTATTAATCTTCTTCTTCTTTTTCTTCTTCTTCTTCCTCGTCTTCTTCTTCTTCTTCCTATCCTTCTTCTTCTTCTACTTCTCCTTTTTCTTCTTCTTCTTCTATTTGTTCTTATTCATCATCTTCTTCTTCCTTTTCATCCTCTTTTTCCAGTTCTTCCTTTTCTGCTTCTTCTTCCCACTCTTATTCTCCCTATTCTTCTTCTTTTTCTTCTTCTTCTTCTTCTTCTTCTTTTGCTTTATCCTCCATCCTATTCTTCTTCTTGTTCATCTTCTTCTTCCTCTTTTTCTTCCTCTTCTTCTTTTTCATATTCTTCTTGTTCTTCATCATCATTATCTTCTTCATCTCCTTCTTCTTCTACCTCTTGTTCTTGTTCTTCTTCTTCTTCTAATTTTCCTTCTTCTTCTTCCTCTTCTTCTTTTTCTTCTTCTTCTTCCTCTACTTCTTTTTCTTCTTCTTCT
>JAIUJO010001291.1:97500-100396 GCA_023846275.1 Vanilla planifolia
GTTCTTCTTCTTCATCATCTTCTAGTTTTTCTTCTTGCTTTTCTTCTTCTTCTTCATCTTCTTCTTTGTCTTCCTCCTCTTTTTCTTCTACTTCTTTCTCTTCTTCTTCTTCTTTTTCTTCTTCTTCTTCTTCCTCTCTGTCTTCTTCTTCTTTTTCTTCTTCTTGCACTTCTTATTCTTTATCTTTTTCTTCTTCTTCGTCTTCTTCTTCTTCTTATCCCTCCTCTTCTTCTTGCTCCTCCACTTCTTCTTCATGTTCTTCGTCGACTTCTTCTTCTTCCTCCAACTCCTCCCTTTCTCTTCTTCTTCTTCTTCCTTTTCTATTTCTTTTTCTTCTTCTTCTTCTTCTTCTTCTTCTTCCTCTTCTTCTTCTTCCTCTTCTTCTTGGTTTTTGTTTTACTCATCTTCTTCTTTCCACTTATTTTTTTACTCTTCTTAATCTATTGCTTCTTCTCATACTTCTTCTTCCACTTCTTTCTTTTCTGATTCTTCTTCTTTTTCTTCTTCTTCTTCTTCTTCTTCTTCTTCTACTACCTCTTCTTCTTCTTCTTCTTCTTCTTCTTCTTCTTCTTCGTCTTCCACTTCTTCTTCTTCTTCTTATTCCTCTTTATCTTCTTCTTCATCATCTTGTACTTCCACGTCTGCAACTTCAACTTCTTCTTCTGCTTCTACTTCTTCTTCTTCTTCTTCTTTTTCTTCTTCTTCCTATTCCTTTTCTTTTTCCTCTTCTTCTTCTACTTCTTCTTCTTCTTCTACTTCATGCTCTTCTTCTTCTTTTTTCCTTCTTCTTTGTCTTCTTTTGCTTCCTCTTCTTCTTCTTATTCTTCTTCTACATCTACTTCTTCTAATTCTTTTTCTCACTCTTCTTCTTCCTCCTCTTCTTCTTCTTCCTCCCATTTTACTTTTTCTTCTTTTTATTCTTCTTCTTCTTCTTTTTCTTGCTCCTCTTATTCTTCTTTTTTTTTCTGCTTCTTCTTGTTCTCTTACTTCTTCTTCTTCTTATTCTACTTCTTCTTCTTGAACTTTTTTTCTTCTTCCACATCTTCATCTTCATCCTCCTCTTCCTCTTCTTCCTTCTCTTCTTTTTTTCTTCTTCTTCTTCCCCTCCGCCTTCTTCTTCTCCTTCTTCTTCTTCTACAACTTCTTCTTCCTCTTTGTCTTCTTGTTCTTCTTCATCTTGTTGTTGTCTTCTTCTCCTTCTTCTTCTTCTTCTTCTCCTCCTCCTCCTCTTTCTTCTTCTTCCTATTCCTCATCTTCTCCTTCTTTTTCTTCTTCTTTTTCTTCTTCATTATCTTCTTCTTCTCCTTGTTCTTGTACCTCTTCTTCTTCTTCTTCTCCTTGAACTTCTTCTTTTTCTTCCTCTTCTGCTTCTTCATCTTATTCTTCTTCGTCTTATTCTTCTTCTTTTTCTTCTTGTTCGTCTTCTTCTAATTCCTCCTCTTCTTTTTCCTCTTCTTCGTCTTCTTCTTCTTCTTGTCCTCCTTGTTCTTCTTCTTCTTCCTCTTCCTCCTCTTCTTCTTCTTCTTTTTCTTCTTCCTCTTATTATTATTCTTCTTCTTCTTCTTCTTCTTCTTTTTCTTCTTCTTCTTCCTCGTCTTCTTCCTTTTCCACTTCTTCTTCTTCTTCATCTTCTTCTCCTTTTTTCTTCTTCTTCTTCTTCTATTTGTTTTTATTCATCATCTTCTTCTTCCTTTGCATCCACTTTTTCCTATTCTTCCTTTTCTGCTTCTTCTTCCCACTCTTATTCTTCCTATTCTTCTCCTTTTTCTTCTCCTTCTTCCTCTTCTTCTACATCTTCTTCTTTTGCTTTTTCCTCCATCCTGTTCTTATTCTTGTTCATCTTCTTCTTCCACTTTTCTTCCTCTCCTTCTTTTTCATCTTCTTCTTGTTCTTCATCATCATTATCTTTTTCTACCTCTTCTTCTTCTTCTTCTTCTTCTTCTTCTTATTTTCCTTCTTCTTCTTCTTCTCCGTATTTTTTTTCTTCTTCTTCTTCTTCCTTTACTTCTTCTTATTCTTCTTCTTCTTCTTCTCCTTCTTCTTCTTCCACTTCATCTACTTCTTTGTCTCATTCTTCTTCATCTTCTTCATCTTTTTCTTCTTCGCCTTTCTCTTCTTCTTCTTATTTTTCTTCTTCTTCTTCTTCCATTTCTTCTTCTACTTCTTCTTCTTCATCTTTTTCTTCATCTTCTTCTTCTTCTCCTATTTCTCCATCTTATTGTTCTTGTTCTTCTTTTTCTCTTTCTTCTTCATCTTCTTCTTCTTCTTCTTCTTCTTGTGCTTCCTTTTCTTCTTCTTCCACCTCTTTTTCTTCCTCTTCTTCTTCTTAACCTTCTCCTCCTCCTTTTTCCTCTTCTTCTACTTTTACGACTTCTTCGTTTTCCTCTTCTTCTTCTTCTTCATCTTCTTCTTCTAATTCTCCTTCTTCTTCTACTTCTTCTTCTTCTTCTTCTTCTTCTTCTTCTTCTATTCTTCTTTTTCATCTTCTTTTTCTTCTTATTGTTCTTCTTCTTCTTCTTCCTCTTCTTCTTCTTCTTCTACTTCATCTTCTTCTTCTTCTCCTTCCAATTCTTCTCCACCTCCTTCTTCTTGTTGTTGTTCTTCTTTTTCTTCTATTTCTTCTGCATCTTCTTCTTCTTCTCCTAGTTCTTCTTTTATTTCTTCTTCTTCTTCCTCTTCTTCTACTTCTTCTCCTAGTTCTTCTTTTATTTCTTCTTCTACTTCTTCTTATTCTTCTATTTCTACTTGTTCTTCTTGGTCTTCTTCCTTTACTTCTAATTCATCTTCTTCTTCTTCTTCTTTTATTCTTCTTCTTTTTCTTCTTCTTCACCTCCTTGTTTTCATCTTCTCCTGGTTCTTCTCCTCCTTCTTTTTTGTTTTTTTCTTTTTGTTCTTC
>JAIUJO010000840.1:10000-12500 GCA_023846275.1 Vanilla planifolia
GATGAAGTAAAAGAGAAAGAAGAAGAAGAAGAATAAGAAGAAGAACAAGAAAAAGAAAAACTAGAAGGAGGAGAAGAAGAAGAAGGATAAAAAGAAGAAGAAGAAGAAGAAGAAGAAGAAGAATACGGAAAAGAAGAAGAAGAAGAAGGAGGAGGAGAAGAAGAAGGAGAAGATAAAGAAGTTGTAGTAGATGATGAAGAAGAAGAAGAACAAGAAGACAAAGAAGAAGCAGTTGGAGAAGAAGAAGTAAAAGAAGAAGATGAAGAAGAAGAAGAAGAATAAGAAGCCAAAGAAGAAGAGGAACAAAAAGTGGAAGAAGAAGAAGAAGAAGAAGAAGAAGTACAAAAAGAAGAAGAGATAGGTGAAGAAGTAGAAGAAAAAGAAGAAGAAGATGAAGAAGAAGAAGTGGAAGAAGAAGGAAAATAAGAAGAAGGAGAAGAAGAGGAAGAAGATGTAGGAAAAGAAGAGGCTAAAGAAATAAAAGGTGAAGAAGAATAAAAAATAAGAGGAAGAAGATAAGATGTAGAAGAATTAGAAGAAGAAGAAGAAGAAGACGAAGAAGAAAAAGAAGTTAATATGAAAAAGAAGAAAAAGAAAGAAGAAGAAGAAGATGAAGAAGAAAAAGATAAAGAAGAAGAAGAAGTAAAAGAAGAAAAAGAAAAAGATGATGATGAAGAAGAAGAAGAAAAAAGAAGAAGAGGAAGAAGAAGAAGAGGAAGAAGAAGAAGAAGAAGAAGAAGAAGAAGAATAAGAAGAAGAAGAAGAAGAAGAAGAATAAGAAGTAGAAGAGGATGAAGAAATAGTAGAAGAAGAAAAAGGAGAGAAAGAAGAAAAAGAAGAAGAAGAAGAAGAGGAAGAACAAGAATAAGAAGAAGAAGAAGAAATAAAAGAAGAAGAAGAAGAAGAAGGAGGAGGAGGAGAAGGAGGAGGAGAAGGAGGAGGAGAAGAAGAAGAAGAAAAAGTAGAAGAAGGAGAAGGAAAAGAAGAAGAGGAAGAAGAGCAAGAAGGAGAAGAAAAGAAGAAGAAGAAGTTGATGAAGAAGAAGAAGAAGAAGAAGAGAAGGAGAAAGAAGAAGATAAGATATGGATGTAGAAAAACAAAAAAAAGAATGAGAAAAAGAAGAAGAAGAAGAGGAAAAAGAAAACGATGGAGAAGAAGAAAATGTTGAAGAAGAAGAAGAAGTAAGAAAAGTAGAAGAAATAGGAGAAGAAGAAGTAGATAAAGAAGAAGAAGTAAAAGAGAAAGAAGAAGAAGAAGAAGAAGAAGAAGAAGATGAAAAAGATAAGATGAAGAAGAAGAGGGAAGAGAAGAAAGAAGAAGAAGAAGAGAAGAAGAAGAAGAACAAGAAGAAGTTGAAGAAGAAGAGGAAGATGAAGAAAGAGGAGAAGAAAAAAAGTAGTAGAAGAAGGAGGAGGAGGAGAAAATGATGAAGAAGGCAAAAAAAGAAGATGTAGAAGATGAAGAAGAGGAAGAAGAAGAAGAAGAAGAAGTAGAAGAAGAGAAAGAAAAAGATGATGTTGATGAAGAAGAAAAAGAAGAAGGAGAAGAAGAAGAAGTAGAAGTAGAAGTTGAAGAAGAAGAAGAAGATGCAAAAGAAGTAGTAGTAGAAAAAGAAGAAGAAGATGAAGAAGGAGAGGAAGAAGAAGAAGAGGAAGAAGATGAAGAAGAGAAGAAGAAGGAGAAGGAGAAAAAAGAAGAAAAAGAAGAAGTAGAAAGAAGAAGAAATAGAAGAAGTAGAAGAAAAAGAAGAAGAGGAAGAAGAACAAGAGGAAGAAGAAGAGTTAGGAAAAGGAGAAGAAGAAGAAGAAGAAGGGGAGGAGGAAAAAGAAGAAGAAGAAGATAAGATGATGATGAAGAAGAAGAAGAAAAATGAAGAAGTAGAAGATGAAGAGAAGAAGAAGAAGAAGAAGAAGTAACTGGACAAGATGATGAAGAAGAAGAAGGGGAAGGGGAAGAAGTTCAAGAAGAAGGAGAAGAAGAAGAAGAACAAGAAAAAGAAGAATAATAAAAGAAGAAGAAGAAGAAGAAGAAGATGAAGGAGGAAAAGAAGAAGAAAAAGATGAAGAAGAAGAAGAAGAAGGAGAAGGCAAAGAATAAGATGATGAAAAAGAAGAAGTAGAAGAAGAAGAAGAAGAAGAAGAAGAAGAAGATGAAGAAGAAGAAGAAGAAGATGGTGAAGTAGAAGTTGAAGAAGAAGAAGAAGAAAAACTAGTAGTAGTAGTGGAAGAAGAAGAAGAAGAGAAGAAGAAGAAGAAGAAGAAGAAGAAGAAGAAGAAGAAGAGCAAGAATAAGAATAAGGAGGAGAAAAAGAAGAAGGAGCAAAGGAGGAAGAAGAAGAAGGAGAAAAAGATGATGAAGAAGACGAAGATGAAGGAGTAGAAGAAGATGTAGAAGAAGATGATGATGTAGAAGAAGTAGAAGAAAAAGAAGAAGAAGAATAAGTAGAAAAAGAAGAAGAAGAAGAAGAAGAAGAAGAAGAAGAAGACGAAGAAGAAGAAGA
>JAIUJO010000840.1:30000-32500 GCA_023846275.1 Vanilla planifolia
TAAGTTAGTTATGGAGAAGAGGAAAATAAAAGATGATGTAGAAGAAGAAGGAGAAGAAGAAGAAGAAGAAGGAGATGATGATGATGAAGAAGAATAAGTATATTAAGAAGATGATGATGAAGAAGAAGAAGAAGTCAAAGAAGAAGAAGAAGAAGAAGAAGAAGAAGAAGCCAAAAAAGTAGGATAAATACGAGAAGAAGTACAAGAAAAAGAAGTTGAAGAAGAAAAAGAAGTTGATGAAGAAATAGAAGTAGAAGAAGAAGAAGAGGAAGAAGAAGAATGAGTTGGAGAAAAAGAAGAAGTAGAAGAAGAAGAACAACAACAAGAACAAGAATAAAAAGAAGAAGAAGAAGAAGAAGAAGCAGATGATAAAGATGAAGAAGAAGTAGAAGTAGAAGAACGAGATGATGAAGAAGAAGAATTAGAAGAAGATGATGATGACGAAAAAAAAGAAGTGGAAGAAGAAGATGATGAAGAAGATGAAGAACAAGAGGGAGATGAAGAAGAAGAAGAAGAAGAAGGAGAAGATGATGATGATGATGAAGAAGAAGAAGTAGAAGAAGGAGAAAAAGCAAAAGAAGAAGAAGAAGAAGAAGATCGAGAAGAAGAAGATGAAGATGATGATGATGAAGAGGAGGAAGTAGTAGTTGTAATAGTCGAAGAAGAAAAAGAAGTAGAAGGGGAAGAAGAAGAAAATGAGGAAGATGAAGAAGAGGAAGAAAACAAAGGAAAAGAAGAAGAGGAGGAAGAAGAAGAAGACAAAGGAGAAGAAGAAGAAGAAAAAGAAGAAGAAAACGTAAGATGTAAAAAAAAGAAGAAGAAGAAGACAAAGAAGAAGAAGATGATACACGAAGAAGAAGAAGAAGAAGAAGAAGAATAAGTAAAAGAAGAAATAGAAGAAGAAGTAGAAGAAGATGAAGAAGAAGTAGTAGAAGAAGAAGAAGAGGTTAATGAAGAAGAATAAGTAAATGAAGAAGAAGAAGTAGAAGAAATAGGAGAAGAAGAAGAAGATGATGAAGAAGAAGAAGAAGAAGAAGAAGCAGAAGAAGAAGAGGAAGAAGAAGGAGGAGGAGGAGGAGGAGAAGAAGAAGAAGAAGAAGAAGAGAAAGAGAAAGAAGAAGAAGAAGAAGAAGAAGAAGAAGAAGAAGAAGAAGAAGATGATGATGAAGATGATGAAGGAAAAGAAGAAATAGAAGAAGAAGAAGAAGAAAGAGATCAAGAAGAAGAAAAAGAAGAAGAAGAAGACAAGAAGAATAAGAAGAACAAGAAGAAAAAGAAGATGAAAAAAAAGAAGGAGAAGAAGACGAAAAAGAAAAAGAAGAATAAGAAAAAGAATTAGATGAAGATGAAGAAGAAGAAGATTAGATGAAGAAGAAAAAAAGTAGTGGAAGAAGAAGGAGAAGAAGAAGAACGAAAATAAGAAGAAGAAGAAGTAGAAGAAGAAGAAGAAGGAGAAGAAGGAGAAGAAGAAGAAGATGATGATGATGATGATGAAGAAGAAGAAGGAGATAAAGATGATGAAGAAGAAAAAAATGAAGAAGAATTAGAAGGAGAAGAAGAAGAAGAAGAAGAAGAAGCAGTAGGAGAAGAAGAAATAGAAGAAGAAGAACAACAACAACAAGAGGAAGAAGAAGATGAAGAAGAATTAGAAGAAGAGGATAAGATTTAGAAGAAATAGAAGAAGAAAATGTAAGAAGAAGAAGACCAAGAAGAAGAAATTGGGGAAGAAGAGGAAGAAGATGATGATGAGCATGTTGAAGATGAAGTTGAAGAAGAAGAAGATGATGATGAAGAATATGAAGTAGAAAAAGAACTAGAAAAAGGAGAAGAAGAAAAAGTAATAGAAGAAGAAGAAGAAGAACAAGAAGAAAAAGAAGATGGAGAAGAGGAAGAAGAAGAAGATGATGAGGAAGAAGAAGAAGAAGAAGAAGAACAAGAACAAGAAGAAGAAGATGGAAAAGAAGAAGAAGAAGAAGATGAGAAAGAAAAGGAAGAAGAAGAAGAAGAAGATGAAATGATGAAGAAGAAGAAGAAGAAAAAGTAAAAAGAAGAAGAAGAAGATGATGATGATGAAGAAGTAGAAGAGGAAGAAAAAGAAGAAGAAGAAGATGAAGAAGATGAAGTAGAAAAAGAAGTAGAAGGAGAAGAAGAAGAAGAAGAAGAAGAAGAAAAAGATGATAGAGAAGTGGAAGAAGAAGAAGATGATGAGGAAGAAGAAGAAGAAGAAGAAGAAGAACAAGAACAAGAAGAACAAAAGAAAGAAAAGGAAGAAGAAGAAGAAGATGAGATAAAGAAGAAGAAGAAGAAGAAATATGAGGAGGAGGAGGAGAAGAAGAAGAAGAAGAAGAAGAGGAAGAGGAAGAAGAAGAAGCAAAGTAAGATGATGAAGAAGAAGAAGAAGATGAAGAAGGACTAGAAAAAGAAGAAGAAATATGGGAATAAATAGGAGAAAAAGAAGTCAAAGAAGAAGAAGAAGACGAAGTAGAAGATGAAGTAGAAG
>JAIUJO010000840.1:35000-50000 GCA_023846275.1 Vanilla planifolia
AAGAAGAGAAAGATGAAGAAGAAGAAGAATAAGAAATAAAAGGAGGAGAAAGAGGAGGAGGAGGAGGAGGAGAAGAAGAAGATGAAGAAGAAGAAGAGTAAGATGATGAAGAAGAAGAAGATGAAGAAGAGGAAGAAGAAGTAAAAAATGAAGAACAAATATGGGAAAAAGTGGGAGAAAAAGAAGTTGAAGAAGAAGAAGAGGAAGAAGAAGAAGGTGGAGAAGAAGAAGAAGAAGAAGAAGAAGATGAAGTAGAAGAAGAAGAAGTAGAAGAAGAAGAAAAAGAAGAAGAAGGAGAAGAAGTAGAAGAAGAAGTAGAAGAAGAAGAAGAAGTAAAAGAAGAAGAACAAGAAGAATAAGAAGAAGAAGAAGAAGAAGAAGAAGAAGGAGAAGAAGAAGAAGAAAAAGATGATGACTAAGTAGAATAAGTTAAAGAAGAAGAAGAACAAGAATAAGAAGGAGGAGAAGGAGAAGTAGAAGAAGAAGGAGAAGGAGAAGTAGGAGAAGAAGAAGAAGAAGAAGAAGAGACGGAGAAGATGATGAAGAAGTAGAAGAAGAAGAAGAAGAAGATGAAAAAGATGAAATAGAAGAAGAAAAGGAGGAAGATGAAGTAGTTAATATAAAAGAAGTAGAAGAAGTTGAAGAAGAAGAAGAAGAGGAGGTAGAAGAAAATGATGAAGAAGAAGAAGTAAAAGAAGAAGAAGAAGAAGAAAAAGAAGAAAAAGAAGGAGAAGGAGAAGAAGAAGGAGAAGATGAAGAAGAAGAAGATGAAGACAAAGAAGAAAATGATGAAGTGGAAGAGGATGAAGTGATTGGAGAAGCAAAAGAAGGAGACAAAGGAGAAGAAATAAAAGAAGAAGAAGAAGAAGAAGTTAAGATGGTGATGGAGAAGAAGAAGGAGAAGAAGTAGAAGAAGAAGAAGAAGAAGAAGATGATGAAGAAGAAGTAGTAGAAGAAGAAGATGAAGAAGAAGAAGAAGAAGAAGATGATGACGAAGAAGTAGTAGAAGAAGAAGATGAAGAAGCAGAAGAAGAAGAAGAAGAAGAAGAAGAAGATGATGTTGAAGAAGAAGAAGAAGTAGAAGAAGAAGATGATGAAGAAGAAGAAGCAGAAGAAGTCAAAGAAGAAGAAGAAGAAGAAGAAGAAGAAGCCAAAAAAGTAGGAGACATACGAGAAGAAGTAGAAGAAGAAAAAGTAGTACAAGAAGAAGAAAAGGAAGAAGAAGAATGAGTTGGAGAAGAAGAAGAAGAAGTAGAAGAAGAAGAAAAGAAGAAGAAGAAGAAGAAGAAGAAGAATAAAGAAAAAGAAGAAGAAGAAGTAGAAGATGAAGATGAAGAAGAAATAGAAGTAGAAGTAGAATTAGAAGAAGAATTAGAAGATGATGATGATGATGAAAAATAAGAAGTAGAAGAAGATGACGAAGAAGATGAAGAAGAAGAGGAAGATGATGAAGAAGAAGAAGAAGAAGGAGAAGATGATGATGATGATGAAGAAGAAGAAGTAGAAGGAGAAAAAGAAGAAGAAGAAGAAGAAGAAGATGGAGAAGAAGAAGAAGATGATGATTATGATTAAGAGGAGGAAGTAGTAGTTGTAGTAGTAATAAAAGAAGAAGAAGAAGAAGAAGAGGAAGAAGAAGAAAATGAATAAGATGAAGAAGAAGGGGAAGAAAACAAAGGAGAAGAAGAAGAAGAAGAAGAAGAAGAAGACGAAGGAGAAGAAGAAGAAAAAAGGAAGAAGAAAAAGTAAGATGTAAAATACAAAGAAGAAGAAGAAGAAGACTAAGAAGGAGAAGATGATAACACGAAGAAGAAGAAGTAGAAGAAGAAATAGAAGAAGAAGAAGAAGAGGAGGTCAATGATGAAGAAGAAGAAGTAGAAGAAGATGAAGAAGAAGAAGTAGTAGGAGAAGAAGAAGAGGTTAACGAAGAAGAATAAGTAAATGAAGAAGAAGAAGAAGAACAAATAGGAGAAAAAGAAGAAGAAGAAGAAATACAAGAAAAAGTAGAAGAAAAAGAAGTAGAAGAAGAAGAGGAAGAAGAAGGACGAGGAGGAGAAGAAGAAGAAGAATAAGAAGAAGAAAAAGAAGAAGAAGAAGAGGAAGAGAAAGAAGGAGAAGAAGAATAAGATTATGATGATGATGATGATGATGAAGATGATGAAGGAAAAAAAGAAATAGTAGAAGAAGAAGAAGAAGAAGAAGAAAGAGATGAAGAAGAAGAAAAAGAAGAAGAAGAAGACAAGAAGAATAAGAAGAAATAGAAGAAAAAGAAGATGAAAAAAAAGAAGGAGAAGAAGAACAAGAAAAAGAAGAATAAGAAAAAGAAGTAGATGAAGATGAAGAAGAAGAAAAAAAAGATGCAGAAGAAGAAAATGTAGTGGAAGAAGAAGGAGAAGAACAAGAACGAAAAGAAGAAGAAGAAGAAGAAGAAGTAGAAGAAGAAGAAGAAGGAGATGAAGAAGAAGAAGAAGAAGAAGAAGAAGATGATGATGAAGAAGAAGAAGGAGATAAAGATGATGAAGAAGAAAAAAATGGAGAAGAATTAGAAGAAGAAGAAGAAGAAGAAGAAGAAATAGGGGAAGAAGAAGAAAAAGAAGAACAAGAAGAAGATGATGAAGATGAAGTTGAAGAAGAAGAAGAAGAAGAAGAAGATGATGAAGAAGAAGATGAAGTAGAAAAAAAAGAAGAAGAAGGAGAAGAAGAAAAAGTAGTAGAAAAAGAACAAGAAGGAAAAGAAGATGGAGAACAGGAAAAAGAAGAAGATGATGAGGAAGAAGAAGAAGAAGAAGAAGAAGAAGAAGAACAAGAAGAAGAAGAAGAAAAAGAAGAAGAAAAAGAAGAAGAAGAGAAAGAAAAGGAAGAAGAAGAAGATGATGATTATGAAAAGATGAAGAAGAAGAAGAAGAAGATGATGATGATAAAGAAGAAGTTGAAGAGGAAGAAGAAGAAGAAGAAGATGATGAAGAAGATGAAGTAGAAAAAGAAGTAGAAGAAGGAGAAGAAGAAAAAGTAGTAGTAGAAGAAGAAGAAGAAAAAGAAGATGGAGAAGAGGAAGAAGAAGAAGATGATGAGGAAGAACAAGCAGAAGAAGAGGAAGAACAAGAAGAAGAAGAGAAACAAAAGTAAGAAAAAGAAGAACATAAGATAAAGAAGAAGAAGAAGAAGAAGAAAACAAGTAGAAGTAGACAAAGAAGAAGAAGAAGAAGATAAGATGAAGAAGAAGAACAAGAAAAAAGAGGAAGAAGAAGAAGAAGAAGAAGACGAAGAAGAAGTAGAAGAAGAGGAAGAACAAGGAGGAGGAGAAGAAGTAGAAGAAGAGGAAGAAGAAGGAGGAGGAGCAGAAGAAGTAGAACAAGAAGAAGTAGTATTAGTAGTAGAAGAAGAAGATGATATGAAAGAAGAAGTGAATGAAGAAGAAGAAGAAGAAGAAAAAAAAGAAGAAAAAGGAGAAGAAGAAGAAGCAGAAGAGGAAGAAAATGATGAAGAAAAGGAGAAGAAGAAGAAGAAGTGAAAGAAGAAGAAGAAGAAGAAGAAGAAGAGGTAGAAGATGTCAAAGAATAAGATGAAGAGGAACTAGTAGAAGTGGAAGAAGAAGAATAATGAGAAGAAAAAGAAGAAGGAGAAAAGAAGGAGAAGAAGAAGAAGAAAAGGAAGGAGAAAAGGAAGAAGAAGATGATAAGATGAAGAAGAAGAAGAAGATAAAGTAAAAAGAAGAAGACAAAGTAGAAGAAGAAGAAGAAGAAAGGAGAAGAAGAAGGACAGAAAGAAGAAGAAGTAGAAGAAATATGAGGAGGAGGAGGAGGAGGAGGAGAAGAAGAAGAAGAAGAAGAAGACGAAGAAGAAGAAGAAGAAGTAGAGTAAGATGATGAAGAAGAAGAAGAAGATGAAGAAGGAGTAGAAAAAGAAGAAGAAATATGGGAATAAGTAGGAGAAAAAGAAGTCAAAGAAGAAGAAGAGGGAAAAGAAGGAGGATAAGAAGAAGAAGAACAAGAAGATGAAGTAGAAGATGAAGTAGAAGAAGAAGTCAGAGGAGGACGAGGATAAGAAGAAGAAGAAGAAGAAGCAGAAGAAGTAGTAGAAGATGAAGAAGAAGAAGAAGAAGAAGAAGAGGAAGAACAAGAAGAAGATGATGATGAAGAAGAAGAGGGCAATGAAGAAGAAGAAGCAAAAGTAGAAGTAAAAGTAGAAAAACTAGAAGAAGAAGAAGAAGAACATGATGATGATGAAGGAAAAAAAGAAGTAAAATAAGATGAAGAAAAGAAGAAGAAGAAGAAGATAATGTGAAAAAGAAGAAGAAGAAGAAGACAAGATGAAGAATAAGAAGAAGAAAGGGCAAGAAAAAAAGGAAAAAGAAGAAAAAGAAGATGAAGAAAGAAAAGAAGTTGAAGAAGAACCAAAAGTAGTAGAAGAAGAAGAAGACAAGGAAGAAGAAGAAGATAAGAAGAGGGAAGAAGAAGAAAAAATAGTAGTAGTAGTAGAAGAAGAAGAAATAGAACAAGAAGAAGAAGATGGAGTAGAAGAAGAAGGAGATGAAGAAGAAGAAGAAGAAGAAAGACAAGGAGAAGAAGAAGAAGAAGAAAAAGAAGAAGAATAAGAAAAGGAAATGGAAGAAGAAGAAGAAGAAGAAGAAGAAGAAGAAGAAGTGAAAGAAGAAATGCGACAAGAAGAAGAAGAAGAAGAAGAAGAAGAAGAAGAAGAAGAGCATGATGAAGAAGAAGATGAAGAAGTAGAGAAAGAAGAAGAAGAGGAGAAGAAGAAGATGAAGAAGAAGAAGAAGAAGAAGAGGAGGAGGAGGAAGAAGAAGAAGATGGTGATGGTGATGAAGGAAAAGAAAAAGTAGTAGAAGAAGAAGAAGAAGTAGAAGAAGAAGAAGAAAAAGAAAAAGAAGAATAAGATGGAGACAAGAAGAAGAAGAAGAAGAAGAAAAAGAAGATGAAAGAAGAAGAAGAAGAAGAAGAAAAACAAGAAGATGAGCACGAAGTAGAAGAAGAAGATAAGAAGAAGGAGAAGATGAAAAAAAAGAAGTAGAAGAAGAAGAAGAAGGAGAAGAAGGAGAACAAGAAGAAGATGATGATGATAAAGAAGAAGAATAAGAAGATGAAGAAGAAGAAGAAGAAGTTGAAGAAGAAGAAGAAGAAGAAGTAAAAGAAGAAGAAATAGAAGAAGAAGAAGAAGAAGAAGAAGGAGAAGAAGAAGAAGAAGAAGAAGAAGAAAGAAGAAGAAGAAGAAGAAGAAGAAGAGAAGATGAAGAAGAAATAGAAGAAGATGAAGATAAGGTAAAGAAGAAGAAGAAGAGGAAGAAGAAGAAGATGAAGAAAAAACAAGTAAAAGTAGACAAAGAAGAAGATGAAGATAAGATGAAATAGAAGAAGAAGATAAAAGAGGAAGAAGAAGTAGAAAAACAAGAAGAAGAAATAGAAGAAGCAGAAGAAGAAGAAGAAGAAGAAGAGCAAGAAGAAGAAGGAGAAGAAGAAAAAGAAGAAGAATAAGAAGTAGTAGTAGTAGAAGAAGAAGATGATGATGAAGATGATGTGAAAGAAGTAGAAGTGAATGAAGAAGAAGAAGAAGAAGAAAAGGAAAAAAAAAGAAGAAGAAAAAGAAGAAGAAGAAGAAGAAGAAGAAAATGATGAAGAAAAGGAGGAGGAGAAGAAGAAGAAGAAAAAGAAGAATAATAATAATATTAAGAAGAAGAGGTAGAAGATGTCAAAGAATAAGATGAAGAGGAACTAGAAGAAGTGGAAGAAGATGAAGAATGAGAAGGAAAAGAAGAAGGAGAAGAAGAAGAAGAAGAAGAAGAAGAAGAAGAAAAAGAATAAAAGGAAGAAGAAGATTATAAGATGAAAAAGAAGAAGAAAAAGTAAAAAGAAGAAGAAGAAGAAGAAGAAGAAGTAAGAAGAAGAAGAAGAGAAAGAAGAAGAAGAAGAAGAATAAGAAATAAAAGGAGGAGAAAGAGGAGGAGGAGGAGGAGGAGAAGAAGAAGAGTAAGATGATGAAGAAGAAGTTGAAGAAGAGGAAGAAGAAGTAGAAAAAGAAGAAGAAATATGGGAAGAAGTGGGAGAAAAAGAAGTTGAAGAAGAAGAAGAGGAAGAAGAAGAAGGTGGAGAAGAAGAAGAAGAAGAAGAAGAAGAAGATGAAGTAGAAGAAGAAGAAGTAGAAGAAGAAGAAAAAGAAGAAGAAGGAGAAGGTGTAGGAGAAGAAATAGAAGAAGAAGAAGAAGAAGTAAAAGAAGAACAACAAGAAGAATAAGAAGAAGAAGAAGAAGAAGAAGAAGAAGGAGAAGAAGAAGAAAAAGATGATGACTAAGTAGAATAAGTTAAAGAAGAAGAAGAACAAGAATAAGAAGGAGGAGAAGGAGAAGGAGAAGAAGGAGAAGAAGAAGAAGAAGAAGAGACGGAGAAGATGATGAAGAAGTAGAAGAAGGAGAAGAAGAAGAAGAAGAAGAAGATGAAAAAGATGAAATAGAAGAAGAAAAGGAGGAAGATGAAGTAGTTAATATAAAAGAAGTAGAAGAAGTTGAAGAAGAAGAAGAAGAGGAGGTAGAAGAAAATGATGAAGAAGAAGAAGTAAAAGAAGCAGAAGAAGAAGAAAAAGAAGAAAAAGAAGGAGAAGGAGAAGAAGAAGAAGAAGATGAAGAAGAAGAAGATGAAGACAAAGAAGAAGTAGATGAAGTGGAAGAAGATGAAGCGATTGGAGAAGCAAAAGAAGGAGAGAAAGGAGAAGAAATAATAGAAGAAGAAGAAGAAGAAGTTAAGATGGTGATGGAGAAGAAGAAAATAAAAGATGATGTAGAAGAAGAAGGAGAAGAAGAAGAAGAAGAAGAAGAAGAAGAAGAAGAAGATGATGAAGAAGTAATAGAAGAAGAAGATGAAGAAGTAGAAGAAGAAGAAGATGATGATGAAGAAGTAGTAGAAGAAGAAGATGAAGAAGCAGAAGAAGAAGAAGAAGAAGAAGAAGATGATGTTGAAGAAGAAGAAGATGATGAAGAAGAAGAAGCAGAAGAAGTCAAAGAAGAAGAAGAAGAAGAAGAAGAAGCCAAAAAAGTAAGAGACATACGAGAAGAAGTACAAGAAGAAAAAGTAGTACAAGAAGAAGAAGAGAAAGAAGAAGAATGAGTTGCAGAAGAAGAAGAAGAAGAAAAAGAAGAAGAACAAGAAGAACAAGAAGAAAAAGAAAAAGAAGAAGAAGAAGAAGAAGATGAAGATGAAGAAGAAATAGAAGTAGAAGTAGAAGAAGAAGTAGAATTAGAAGATGATGATGATGATGAAAAAAAAGAAGTAGAAGAAGAAGATGACGAAGAAGATGAAGAAGAAGAAGGAGAAGATGATGATGATGATGAAGAAGAAGAAGTAGAAGAAGGAGAAAAAGAAGAAGAAGAAGAAGAAGAAGAAGAAGATGGAGAAGAAGAAGAAGATGATGATTATGATTAAGAGGAGGAAGTAGTAGTTGTAGTAGTAGTAGAAGAAGAAGAAGAAGAAGAAGAAGAGGAAGAAGAAGAAAATGAATAAGATGAAGAAGGGCAAGAAAACAAAGGAAAAGAAGAAGAAGAAGAAGAAAACGAAGGAGAAGAAGAAGAAGAAAAGGAAGAAGAAAAAGTAAGATGTAAAATACAAAGAAGAAGAAGAAGAAGAAGACAAATAAGGAGAAGATGATAACACGAAGAAGAAGAAGAAGAAGAATAAGTAGAAGAAGAAATTGAAGAAGAAGAAGAAGAAGAGGAGGTCAAAGATGAAGAAGAAGAAGTAGAAGAAGATGAAGAAGAAGAAGTAGTAGGAGAAGAAGAAGAGGTTAACGAAGATGAATAAGTAAATGAAGAAGAACAAGAAGAACAAATAGGAGAAAAAGAAGAAGAAGAAGAAATACAGAAAAAAGTAGAAGAAAAAGAAGTAGAAGAAGAAGAGGAAGAAGAAGGAGGAGGAGGAGAAGAAGAAGAAGAATAAGAAGAAGAAGAAGAAGAAGAAGAAGAGGAAGAGAAAGAAGAAGAAGAAGAAGAAGAAGATGATGATGATGATGATGAAGATGATGAAGGAAAAAAAGAAATAGTAGAAGAAGAAGAAGAAGAAGAAGAAAGAGATGAAGAAGAAGAAAAAGAAGAAGAAGAAGACAAGAAGAATAAGAAGAAATAGAAGAAAAAGAAGTTGAAAAAAAAGAAGGAGAGGAAGAACAAGAAAAGAAGATTAAGAAAAAGAAGAATAAGAAAAAGAAGTAGATGAAGATGAAGAAGAAGAAAAAAAGATGCTGAAGAAGAAAATGTAGTGGAAGAAGAAGGAGAAGAACAAGAACGAAAAGAAGAAGAAGAAGAAGGAGATGAAGGAGAAGAAGAAGAAGAAGATGATGATGATGAAGAAGAAGAAGGAGATAAAGATGATGAAGAAGAAAAAAATGAAGAAGAATTAGAAGAAGAAGAAGAAGAAGAAGAAATAGAAGAAGAAGAAGAAAAAGAAGAACAAGAAGAAGATGATGAAGATGAAGTTGAAGAAGAAGAAGAAGAAGATGATGATGATGAAGAAGGTGAAGTAGAAAAAGAAGAAGAAGAAGGAGAAGAAGAAAAAGTAGTAGAAAAAGAACAAGAAGAAAAAGAAGATGGAGAACAGGAAAAAGAAGAAGATGATGAGGAAGAAGAAGAAGATGATGAGGAAGAAGAAGAAGAAGAAGAAGAACAAGAAGAAGAAGAAGAAAAAGAAGAAGAAAAAGAAGAAGAAGAGAAAGAAAAGGAAGAAGAAGAAGATGATGATGATGAAAAGATGAAGAAGAAGAAGAAGAAAAAGTAAAAAGAAGAAGAAGAAGAAGATGATGATGATAAAGAAGAAGTTGAAGAGGAAGAAGAAGAAGAAGAAGATGAAGAAGATGAAGTAGAAAAAGAAGTAGAAGAAGGAGAAGAAGAAAAAGTAGTAGTAGAAGAAGAAGAAGAAAAAGAAGATGGAGAAGAGGAAGAAGAAGAAGATGATGAGGAAGAAGAAGAAGAAGAAGAGGAAGAACAAGAAGAAGAAGAGAAAGAAAAGGAAGAAGAAGAAGAACATAAGATAAAGAAGAAGAAGAAGAGGAAGAAAACAAGTAGAAGTAGACAGAAGAAGAAGAAGATGATAAGATGAAGAAGAAGAAGAAGAAGAAGAAGAAATCGAAGAAGAAGAAGAAGATGAAGAAGAAGTAGAAGAAGAGGAAGAACAAGGAGGAGAAGAAGAAGAAGTAGAAGAAGAGGAAGAAAGGAGGAGGAGGAGAAGAAGTAGTATTAGTAGTAGGAGAAGAAGATGATGTGAAAGAAGAAGTGAATGAAGAAGAAGAAGAAGAAGAAAAAAAGAAGAAGAAAAAGAAGAAGAAGAAGAAGAAGCAGAAGAGGAAGAAAATGATGAAGAAAAGGAGAAGAAGAAGAAGAAGTGAAAGAAGAAGAAGAAGAAGAAGAAGAAGAAGAGGTAGAAGATGTCAAAGAATAAGATGAAGAGGAACTAGTAGAAGTGGAAGAAGAGGAAGAATGAGAAGAAAAAGAAGAAGGAGAAAAGAAGGAGAAGAAGAAGAAGAAAAGGAAGAAGAAGATGATAAGATGAAGAAGAAGAAGAAGAAGATAAAGTAAAAAGAAGAAGACAAAGTAGAAGAAGAAGAAGAAGAAAGGAGAAGAAGAAGGACAGAAAGAAGAAGAAGAAGTAGAAGAAATATGAGGAGGAGGAGGAGGAGAAGAAGAAGAAGAAGAAGAAGACGAAGAAGAAGAAGAAGAAGTAGAGTAAGATGATGAAGAAGAAGAAGAAGATGAAGGAGTAGAAAAAGAAGAAGAAATATGGGAATAAGTAGGAGAAAAAGAAGTCAAAGAAGAAGAAGAGGGAAAAGAAGGAGGATAAGAAGAAGAAGAACAAGAAGATGAAGTAGAAGATGAAGTAGAAGAAGAAGTAGAAGATGAAAAAGAAGTAGAAGGAGAAGAAGTAGAAAAAGAAGAAGAAGAAGGAGAAGAAGAAGCAGAAGAAGAAGAAGTAAAAGAAGAAGAAGAAGAAGAATAAAAAGAAGAAGAAAAGGAAAGAAGAAGAGGAAGAAGAAGAAAAAGATGACGACTAAGTAAAATAAGTTAAAGAAGAAGAAGAAGAAGAAGAAAAAGAAGAAGAAAAAGAAGAAGTAGAAGAAGAAGAACAAGAAGAAAAATAAGAAAAGAAGAAGTAGAAGAAGATGAAGAAATTGTAGAAGAAGAAGATGGAGGAGAGGAAGAAGACAAAGAAGAAGATGAAGAAAAGGCAAAAGATGAGGAAGTAGAAGAGGAGAAAGAAGAAGAAGAAGGGGGAAAGAATACAAGAAGAACAAGAAGAAAAGTTGAAAAGGAACAAGAAGAAGATATGGTGATGAAGAAGAAGAAGAAGAAAAACAAAAGAGAAGACGAGGAAGAAGAAGATGGAGAAGAGGAAGAGGAAACAAGAAGAAGAAGAAGAAGATGAAGAAAAAGTGGAAGAAAAAGAAGAAGAAGAAGAATTCAGAAGAGGACGAGGAGAAGAAGAAGAAGAAGAAGAAGCAGCAAATGAAGTAGTAGAGGTTGATGAAGAAGAAGAAGAAGAAGGAAATGAAGTAGTAGAAGTTGATGAAGAAGAAGAAGAAGAAGGAAATGAAATGGAAGAAGAAGAAGAAGACTAAGATGAAGAAGAAGACTAAGATGAAGAAGAAGAAGAAGAAGAAGTAAAGGAAGAAAAGCAACAATACGAAGAAGAAGTAAAAGAAGAAGGACATGATGAAGAAGAAGATGATGAAGAAGTAGAAGAAGATGAGTTGAAGAAGAAGAAGAAAAAAAAAGAAGTTAAGAAGAAGATGATGATGAAGAAGAAGAAGACAAAGAAAATGAAGAACAAGAAGTAAAAGTAGAAGAAGTAGTAGAAGAAGAAGAAGAAGAAGGAGAAGAAAAAGAAGAGGAAGAAGAAGAAGATGATGATGGTGATGAAGTAAAAGAGGAAGAAGAAGAAGAAGGAGAAGAATAAGATGATGATGATGATGAAGATGATGAATAACAAGATAAAGAAGAAGAAAAAAATGAAGAAGAAGAAGAAGAAGATGACGAAGAAAAAGAAGAAAAGAAGAAGATGAAGAAGAGAAAGAAGAAGAAGAAGAAGAAGAAGAATTAAAAGAATGGCAAATAAAAGAAGAAGAAGAAGAAGATAAGACAAAGAATAAATAGAAGAAGAAAAAGTAAGAAGAAAAAGAAAAAGAAGAAGTAGAAGAAGAAGAAGAAAAAGAAGAACCAGGAGAAGAAGAAGAAAAAGAAGAAGAAGAAGAAGAAGATGAAGAAGAAGAAGAAGAAGTAGAAGATGAAGAAGAAGTAGAAAAAGTGGTAGAAGAAAGAGAAGAAGAAGAAAACGATAAAGAAGAAGAAGAAAAAGAAATAGAAAAGGAGAAAAAGAAGAAGAAGAATTAGAAAAAAATGAAGAAGAAGAAGAAGAAAAGAAGAAGAAAGAAGAAAAAGAAGAAGAGAAGAGAGAGAAGAAGAGGAAGAAGGAAAAGGAGAAGCAAAAAATGAAAAAGAAGAAGAAGATAAAGAATGGGAAGAAGAAGAAAAAGATAAGATGAAGAAGAAAAGAAAAAACAAGTAGAAGTAGACAAAGAAGAAGAAGAAGATAAGATGAAGAAAAAGAAGAAGAAGAAAAAAGAGGAGGAGGAGAAGAAGAAGACGAAGAAAAAAGACGAAGAAGAAGAAGACGAAGAAGAAGAAGAAGATTATAAAGAAGAGAAAGAGAAAAAGAAGAAAAAGAAGAAGAATAAGAAGAAGTAGAAGAAGAAGAAGAAGACAAAGTTGTAGAGGATGACAAAGAGGAAGAAGAAAATATTGATGAAGAAGAAGAAGAAGAAGAAGATGATGAAGAAGAAGAAGAAGAAGAAGAGCATGAAAATGATGAAGAAAAAGGAGAAGAAGAAGAAGAAGAGGTTGAAGATAAGGAAGAATAAGATGAAGAGGTACATGAAGAAGTGGAAGAAGAGGAAGGAGGAGAAAGAAAATAAGATGGAGAAGAAGAAGAAGAAGAAGAAGAAGAAGAAAAGGAAAGAAGAGAGATAAGATGAAGAAGAAGAAGAAAAACTAAAAGAAGAAGAAGAAGAAGAAGAAGAAATAGGAGGAGTAGGAGGAGGAGGAGGAGAAGAAGAAAAAAAAGGAGAAGAAGAGGAATAAGAATAAGAAGAAGAAGTAGAAGAAAAGTAAGATGACGAAGAAGAAGAAGAAGATGAAGAAGAAGAAGGAGAAATAGAAAAAGAAGAAGAAATGTGGGATGAAGTAGGAGAAAAAGAAGTTGAAGAAGAAGAAGAAGAAGAAGTAGAATTAGGAGAAGAAGAAGAAGTTGTAGTAGAAGATTAAGTAGAAGTTGTAGAGGAAGAAGAAGAAAAATTATGAGAAGAAGTAGAAGAGGAAGAAGTAGTAGAAAAAGTTGATGAAGAAGAAGAAGAAGGAGAAGAACAAGAAGAAGAAGAGGAAGAAGGCAAAGGAAGAGAAGAAGAAGAAGAAGATGAAGAAATAGAAGAAAAAGAAGAGAAGAAGATAGGATGTAAATGAAGAAGATGAAGAAAAAGAATGACCAAGAAGAAGAAGACAGAAGAATAAGAAGATAAGATGAAGAATATGAAGATGATGGACAAGAAGAAGAAGAAGAAGAAGATGAAGAAGGAGAAGAGAACTCGAAGAGGCAGAAGGTGTGGAAAAGAAGAAGAAAAGAAGAAGAAAAGAAGAAAAAAGAATAAAAAAGAGGAAAAGGAACAAGAAGAAGATCAGATGACGAAGAAGAAGAATAAGAAGATAAAAGAAGAGGAAGAAGAAGAAGAAGAAGAAGAAGAAGAAGAAGAAGAAGAAGAAGAAGAAGAAGAAGAAAGAAGAAGAAGAAGGGGAAAAAGAGGAGGAAGAAGAAGAAGAAGAAATATGGGGAGGAGGAGAAGAAGATAAGAAGAAGAAGTAGAAAGAATAAGATGAAGAAGATGAAGATAAAAAGAAGTAGAATAAGAAGAAAGAGAAGAAGAAGAAGAAAAAGTAGAAAAAGAATTTGAACAAGAAGTAGAAGGAGAGGAAGAAAAAGAAGAAGAAGAAGAGGAAGAAGAAGAAGAAGAAGAAGAGAAGAAGACGAAGATATTTGAAGAAGAAGAAGAAGAAGAAGAAAAGTTAAGAAGAAGAAGAAAACGAAGAAGAGAAGAAAATGAAGAAGAAGAAGAAATAGGAGAAGAAGAAGTAGATGATGAAGATGAAGTTCAAGAAGAAGAGGAAGAAGAGAAAGAAGAAGGAAGAAGAAGAAGTTGACGATGATGATGATGATGATTGATGATGATGAAGTAGAAAAAAGAAGTAGAAGAAGGAGAAGAAGAAAAATTAGTAGCAGTAGACAAAGAAGAAGATGAAGAAGAAGAAGATGGAGAGGAAGAAGAAGAAGAAAATGAAGGAGAAGAAGAAAAAGAAGAAGAAAAAGAAGAAGAAAATGAAGAAGAAGAAGAAGAGGAAGAAGATGATGAAGATGAAGGAAAAGAAGAAGTAGATGAAGATAAAGAAGAAGAAGATAAAGAAAAGGAAGAACATGAATTAGATTAGATGAAGCAAAGAAGATGAAGAAAAAACAAGAAGAAGAAGACAAAGAAGAAGAAAAAGATAAGAAAAATAAGAAGAAGAAGAAGAAGAAAGAAGAAGAACAAGAAGAAGAAGAAGAAGAAGAAGAAGAAGAAGAAGAAATAGAAGAAGAAGAAGAACAAGAAGAAGAGGAAGTGGAGGAAGAAGAAGAAGAAGAAGAAGGAGAAGAAGTAGAAGAAGATGAAGAAATAGGAGAAGAATAATAAGAAGAAGAATAAGAGGTAGAAGATGAAGAAGAATAAGTTGAAGAGGAGCTAGAAGAAGTGGAAGAATGGGAAGAAGGAGAAGGAAAAAAAGAAGACGAAGTAAAAGTTGAAGAAAAGGAAGAAAAAGAAGATAAGAAGAAGAAGAAAAGTAAAACAAAGTAGAAGACAAAGAGAAGAAGAAGAAGGGGAAGTAATAAGAAGAAGGAGAAGAGAAAGAAGAAGAAGGAGAAGTAATAGAGAGGAGGAGGAGGAGGAGAAGAAGAAGAAGAAGAAGATGAAGAAGAAGAAGAAGAAGAGGAAGATGAAGTAGAAGTAGAAGACGAAGACGAAGAAGAAGAAGAAGAAGAAGAAAAAGATGACGATGATGATGGTGATGAAGAAGAAGAAGAGAAGGAAGAAGTAGATGAAGAAGAACAAAGAGAAGAAGAAGAAGAAGTAGAAGAAGAAGAAGAAGAAGAAGAAGAAGAAGAAGAAGAAGAAGATGATAATGATGATAATGATGATAAAATAAAAGAAGAAAAAAAGATGAAGAAGAAAAAGTAGGAGGAGGAGACGAAGAAGAAGAAAGATATGCAGAAGAAGAACGATAAAAAAATAAAAGGAGGAAGAAGAAGAAGATGAAGAAGAAGTAGAAGAAGAAGTAGGGGAAGAAGAAGAAGAGGAACAAGGAAAAGGAGAAGAAGAAGAAGAAAAAGAAGAAGTGGTAGAAGAAGAAATAGAACAAGAAGAAGAAGAAAAAGAAGAAGATGACAAAGAAGGAGAAGATAGAAGAAGAAGAAGAAGAGGAAGATAAGATGACGAAGAAGAAGAAGAAAAAGTAAGAACAAGAAGGGCAAAAAGAAGAAGAAGAAGAAGAAAATGATGAAGAACAAGCCTAAGAAGAAGATGAAGAAGAAGAAGAAGATGATAATGAAGTACAAGAAGAAAAAGAAGTAGAAGAAGGAGAAGAAGAAAAAGTAGTAGTAGAAGTAGAAGAAGAAGAAGAAGATGAACAAGACGGAGAAGAAGAAGTGGAAGAAGAAGAAGAAGAAGAAGAAAGAGAAGGAGAAGAAGAAGAAGAAGAAGAAGATGATGAAGAAGAAGAAAATGAAGATGAAGAAAAAGAAGAAGAAGAAGAATAAGAAGATGATGATGAAGGGAATGGAGAAGAAGAAGAAGAAAATTAAGATGATAAAGTAGATCAAGAAGAAGAAGTAGATAAGAAGAAGAAGAAGAAGAAGTAGAAGAAGAAAAAGAAGAAGAAGT
>JAIUJO010000840.1:57500-60000 GCA_023846275.1 Vanilla planifolia
GAAGAAGTAGAAGAAGAAGAAGAAATAGAAGAGGAAGAAGAAGATGAAGAAGAAGAAGAAGAAGAAAAAGAGGAAGAAGAAGAAGGAGAAGAAGAAAAACAAGAAAAAGAAGTAGTAGTAGTAGTAGAAGAAGAACAAGACGATGAAGATGATGTGAAAGGAGTAGTAGTGAATGAAGAAGAAGAAGAACAAGAAAAAGAAAAAGAAGAAGTAGAAGAAGAAGAAGAAGAAGAAGAAGAAGAAGAAAAAAATGATGAAGAAAAGAAGGAGAAGAAGAAGAAGAAGATGAAGAAAAAGAAGAAGAATAATAATAAGAAGAAGAAAAGGTAGAAGATGTTAAAGAATAAGATGAAGAGGAACTAGAAGAAGTGGAAGAAGATGAAGAATGAGAAGAAAAAGAAGAAGGAGAAGAAGAAGAAGAAGAAGGTGAAGAAGAAGAAGAAGAAAAGGAAGAAGAAGACTATAAGATGAAGAAGAAGAAGAAGAAAAAGTAAAAAAAAAGAAGAAGAAGAAGTAAGAAGAAGAAGAAGAAGAGAAGAAGAAGAAGAAGAAGAAGAAGAAGAAGAAGAAGAAGTAAAAGGAGGAGAAGGGGGAGGAGGAGGACGAGAAGAAGAAGAAGAAGAGTAAGATAATGAAGAAGAAGAAGATGAAGAAGAGGAAGAAGAAGTAAAAAAGAAGAAGAAATATGGGAAAAAGTAGGAAAAAAAGAAGTTGAAGAAGAAGAAGAGGAAGAACAAGAAGGTGGAGAAAGATGAAGTAATAGAAGAAGAAGAAGAAGAAAAAGAAGAAAGAGAAGAAGTATAAGTAGAAGAAGAAGAAGAAGAAAAGAAGAAGAACAAGAAGAATAAGAAGAAGAAGAAGAAGAAGAAGAAAAATAAGATGACTAAGTAGAATAAGTTAAAGAAGAAGAAGAAGAACAAGAACAAGAAGAAAAATAAGAAAAGAAGAAGTAGAAGAAGATGAGGAAATTTGAGAAGAAGGAGATGGAGGAGAGGAAGAAAAAGAAGAAGAAGAAGAAGAAGAAGAAGAGGTAGAAGATGAGGAAGTAGAAGAAGATGAAGAAGAAGAAGAAGGGCAAAGAATATAAGAAGAAGTAGAAGAAGAAGAAGAAGAAAAAGATGAAAAGGAAAAAGAAGAAGATACGAAGAAGAAGAAGAGAAGAAGAAGAAGAAAAAGAAAAAAGAAGAGGTGGAAGAAGAAGAAGCAGAAGAACAAGAAGAAAAAGAAGAAGAAGAGGAAGAAGAAGGAGAAGAAGAAGGAATAGGAGGAGGAGGAGAAGAAGAAAAAGCAGAAGAAGAAGAACAAGAAGAAGAAGAAGAAGATGAAGAAGAAGAAGAAGGCAAAGAAGAAAAGAATGAAGAAGAAGAAGGAGAGGAAGAAGAAGAAGAAGAAGAAGAGGAAGAAGAAGAAGAAGATGATGAAGAAAAAGAGGATGAAGAAGAAGAAGAAGCAGAAGTATAAGTAGAAGAATAAGAAGAAAAAGAAGAAGCAGAAAAGGAAGAAGAGGAAGAAGAAGAACTTGGTGATGATTAAGTAAAAAAAGAAGTAAAAGAAGATGAAGAAGAAAAAGAAGAAGAAGATGATGAAGAAGTAGAGAAAAAGAAGAAGAAGAAGAAGAAGAAAAAATAGAACAAGAAGACAAAGAAGAAGAAGAAGATAAGAAAAATAAGAAGAAGAAGAACAAGAAGAAGAACAAGAAGAAGAACAAGAAGAAGAAGAAGAAGAAATAGAAGAAGAAGAAGAAGAAGAAGAAGAGGAGGAGGAGGAAGAAGAAGTAGAAGAAGATGAAGAAATAGGAGAATAATAATAAGAAGAAGAATAAGAGGTAGAAGATGAAGAAGAACAAGATGAAGATGAGCTAGAAGAAGTCGTAGAATGGGAAGAAGGAGAAGGAAAAAAAAGAAGACGAAGTAGAAGTTGAAGAAAAGGAAGAAAAAGAAGATAAGAAGAAGTAGAAGAAGAAAAGTAAAACAAAGTAGAAGACAAAGAAGAAGAAGAAGAGGAAGTAATAATAAGAAGAAGAAGAGAAAGAAGATGAAGAAGGAGAAGTAATAGGAGGAGGTGGAGAAGAAGAAGAAGAAGAAGAAGAAGATGAAGAAGAAGAAGAAGAGGAAGATGAAGTAGAAGTAGAAGACGAAGGCGAAGAAGAAGAAGAAGAAGAAGAAGATGATGATGATGATGGTGATGAAGAAGAAGAAGAGGAGGAAGAAGTAGAAGAAGAAGAAGAAAGAGGAGAAGAAGAAAGAGAAGAAGAAGAGGAAGTTGAAAAAGAAGAAGAAGAAGAAGAAGAAGAAGAAGAAGATGATGATGATGATGATAAAATAGAAGAAGAAAAGAAGAAAAAAAGATGAAGAAGAAGAAAAAGTAGGAGGAGGAGACGAAGAAGAAGAAAGAAATGCAGAAGAAGAACGAGAAAAAAAATAAGAGGGGGAAGAAGAAGAAGATGAAGAAGAAGTAGAAGAAGAAGAAATAGGGGAAGAAGAAGAAGAGGAAGAACGAA
>JAIUJO010000840.1:75000-85000 GCA_023846275.1 Vanilla planifolia
AGAAGAAGAAGAAGAAGAAGAAGAAGTGGAAGAAGTAGAAGAAGGAGAAGAAGTAGAAGAAGAAGAAGAAGAAGAAGATGAAGGTTAAGAAGAAGAAGGAGAAGAAGAATAAAAATAAGTACAAGAAGAAGAAGATGAAGAATTTGAAGAATAGGAAGAGGAAGAAGAAGAAGAAGAAAATGAAGAACAATAACAACAATAACAAGAACAGTAATAAGAATAAGTATAAGAAAAAGAACAAGAATAATAATAATAATAATAATAATATTAATAATAATAATAATTATAAGAAGGAGAAGCAGAAGAACGAGAAGAAGATGAAGAAGAAGAGGAAGGAAGAGGAGGAAGAGGAAGAAGAAAAAGAAGAAGTAGAAGAAGAAGAAGGAGGAGTAGAAGAAGAAGAAGAAGGAGCTAATGAAGAAAATGAAAAAGAACTAGCAGTTGAAGAAGAAGAAGAAGACGAAAAATGAGAAGAAGAAGAAGGTGAAGAAGTAGAAGAAGAAGTAGAAAAAGAAGAAGAAGAAGAAGAATAATAATAAGATAAAGAAGAAGGTGAACAAGAAGAAGAAGAAGAAGGTGAAGAAGAAATAGAAGAAGAAGAAGATAATTAAGAAGAAGAAGAAGAAGAAGGGGAAGAAGAAGAAGTGGAGGAAGAAGAAGAAGATGATGATGATGAGGAAGAAAAATATGAAGGATGTGGAGAAGAAGAAGAAGAAAAAGAAGAAAAGTAAGTATAAGAAGAAGAATTATATGAAGAAAAAGAAAAGGAGGAAGAAGAAAAATTAGAAGAAGAAGAAGAAGAAGAAGAAGAATAAGAAGAAGATGAAGAAAAAGAAGAAGGCAAAGAAGAAGAAGAAGAAGAAGATGAACAAGAAGAATAAGAATAAGTATAAGATGAAAAAGAAAAAGAAGAACAAGAAAAATAAGAAGAAGAAGAAGAAGAAGAAGAAGAAGAAGAATGCAAAGAAGAAGAAGAAGAACAAGGGGGACTAGGAGTAGGAACAAAGGAAGAAGGAATAGGAGAGAAGAAGAGAACGAGAAAGAAGAAGAAGAAGAGAAAGAAGAAGAATAAGAAGAGCAAGAAGTAGAGGAAGAAAAAGAAGAAGAAGAAGAAGAAGATGAAGAAAAGAAGAAGAAGAATGAGAAGAACACGAAGGAGGAGAAGAAGAAGGAGGAAGAGGAGGAGAATGAGCAGAAGATGAAGAAGAAGAAGTTGAATTAGAAGAAGAAGAAAAAAAAGAAGTAGAAGAAAAAGAAGATGAAAATCAAGATGAAGAAGAAGATGATGATGATGAATATGTTGATAATGAAGAAAATATGAAAAAAATGAAGAAGAAGAAGAAGAAGAAGAAGATGAAGAAGAAGAAAAAGAAGGAGTAAAATTAGATGAGAAAGAAGAAAAAGAAGAGGATGAAGAAGAAGAAGAAAGAAAGAAGAAGAAGAAGAAGAAGATGAAGTAGAAGATGAAGAGAGAGAAGAAGTAGAAGATGAAGAAAAAAAAGAGAAGATGAAGAAGAAGAAGAAGAAGAAGATGAAGAAGACGAAGCAGAAGAAGAAGAACAAGAATACAGAGAAGAAGAAGGCATAGAAGAAGAAGAAGAAGAAGAGGAAAAAAAGAAGATGAAGAAGATGAATAAGAAGAAAAAGAAGATGATGATGCAGATGAAGAAAAATAAGAACAGTAACAAGAACAAATGCATGGAGAAGAATAAGAATAAGTACAGGAACAAGAAGAAGAAGAAGAAGAAGAAGAAGACAAAGAAGAAGAATAAGAAGAAGAAGAAGAAGAAGATGGACAACGAGGAAGAGGAGGAGGAGGAGATGGATGAGGAGAAGAAGAGGAAGAAGGAAAAGAAGAAGAATAAGAAGCAAAAGAATAAGAATAAGAAGAAGAAGAAGAATGAGAAGAAAAAGAACATGAAGAAAAGGAAGAAAAATAAGAAGAAGAAGAAGATTAAGAAGAAGAAGAAGAAGAAGAAGTGGAAGAAGAAGAATAAGAAAATGAAGAAAAAGGAGAAAAAGGAGGAGGTAGAGAAGAAGAAACAAAAGAAGAAGAAAAAGAAAAAGAACAAGAACAAGAATTAGAAGAAGAAGAAGAAGAAGTAGTAGTAGTAGTAGAAGAAGAAGTAGAAGAACAAGAACAAGAACATGAATAAGAAGAAGTAGAAGAGCAAAAAGTCGAAGAAGTAGATGTTCATGAAGAAGAAGAAGAAGAAGAAGTGGAAGAAGTAGAAGAAGAACATGAAGAAGAAGAAGAAGAAGAAGAAGAAGAAGATGAATAAGAAGAAGAAGAAGAAGAAAAAGAAGAAGAAGAAGAAGAAGAAGAAGAAGAAGATGAATAAGAAGAAAAAGAAGAAGAAGAAGAAGAAGAAGAAGAAGACAAAGAAGAAGAAGAAGAACCAAAAGAACAACAATAAGAAGAGTAATAAGAATAAGTTTGAGAAGAAGAACATGAAGAATGAGAAGAAGAAGAAGAAGAAGAAGAAGTAGATGAAGGAGAAAAAAAAGAAGAAGATGGAAGAGGAGGAGGAGGAGAAGAGGAAGAAGAAGGAGAAGAAGAAGAATAATAAGAAGAACAAGAAGCAGAAGAAGAAGAGGAAGAAAAAGAACAATAAGAAGAAGAAGAAGAAGATGAAGGAGAATAAGAAAAAGAAGAAGAAGAAGAAGAAGAAGAAGAAGAAGAAGAGGAAGAACTAGAACTAGAAGAACAAGAAGGAGAAGAAGAAGAAGAAGAAATGGACGAAGAGAATGAAAAAGAAGAAGATGATGAAGAAGGTGAAGAAGAAGAAGAAGAAGTCAAACAAGAAGAAGAAGAAGAAGAAGATGAGGAAAATGAATAAGAATAAGAATAATAATAATAATAATAAGAAGCAAAAGGAGAAGAAGAAGAAGAAGAATTATAAGAAGAAGAAAAAATAGAAGATTACTAAAAAGAAGAAAGAGAAGAGAAAGAAAAAAAAGAAGAAGAAGAAGATGATGATGATGAAGAAAAATATGAAGAAGAAGGTGAAGAAGAAGCAGAAGAAGAAGAGGAAGAAGAAGAACAATAAGAAGAAGAAGAAGACGAAGGAGAACAAGAAGAAGAAGAAGAAGAAGAAGAGGAAGAACTAGAAGAAGAATTAGAAGAAGGAGGAGAAGAAGAAGAAGAAGATGATTAAGAAGGTGAAGAAGAAGAAGTAGAAGAAGTCAAACAAGAAGAAGAAGAAGAAGAAGAAGAAGATGGACAACGAGGAAGAGGAGGAGGAGGAGATGGATGAGGAGAAGAAGAAGAAGAAGGAAAAGAAGAAGAATAAGAAGCAAAAGAAGAAGAAGAAGAAGAAGAAGAATGAGAAGAAAAAGAACATGAAGAAAAGGAAGAAAAATAAGAAGAAGAAGAAGATTAAGAAGAAGAAGAAGAAGAAGAAGTGGAAGAAGAAGAATGAGAAGATGATGAAAAAGGAGAAAAAGGAGGAGGGAGAGGAGAAGAAGCAGAAGAAGAAGAAAAAGAAAAAGAACAAGAACAAGAATTAGAAGAAGAAGAAGTAGTAGTAGTAGATGAAGAAGAAGTAGAAGAACAAGAACAAGAACAAGAACAAGAACATGAATTAGAAGAAGAAGTAGAAGAGCATAAAGTCGAAGAAGTAGATGTTGATGAAGAAGAAGAAGAAGAAGAAGTGGAAGAAGTAGAAGAAGAAGATGATGAAGAAGAAGAAGAAGAAGAAGAATAAAAAGAAGAAGAACAAGAAGAAGAAGATGAATAAGAAGAAAAAGAAGAAGAAGAAGAAGAAGAAGGCAAAGAAGAAGAAGAAGAACCAAAAGAACAACAATAAGAAGAGTAATAAGAATAAGTTTGAGAAGAAGAACATGAAGAATGAGAAGAAGAAGAAGAAGAAGAAGAAGAAGAAGAAGAAGAAAAAGTAGATGAAGGAGAAGAAAAAGAAGAAGAAGATGGAAGAGGAGGAGGAGGAGAAGAGGAAGAAGAAGGAGAAGAAGAAGAAGAATAAGAAGAAGAAGAAGCAGAAGAAGAAGAGGAAGAAAAAGAACAATAAGAAGAAGAAGAAGAAGACGAAGGAGAACAAGAAAAAGAAGAAGAAGAAGAAGAAGAAGAAGAAGAGGAAGAACTAGAACTAGAAGAAGAAGAAGGAGAAGAAGAAGAAGAAGAAATGGACGAAGATAATGAAAAAGAAGATGATGATGAAGAAGGTGAAGAAGAAGAAGAAGAAGAAGTCAAACAAGAAGAAGAAGAAGATGATGAGGAAAATGAATAAGAATAAGAATAATAATAATAATAATAAGAAGAAAAAGGAGAAGAAGAAGAAGAAGAATTATAAGAAGAAGAAAAAATAGAAGATCAATAAAAAGAAGAAGGAGAAGAGAAGGAAAAAGAAGAAGAAGAAGAAGATGATGATAATGAAGAAAAATATGAAGAAGAAGGTGAAGAAGAAGCAGAAGAAGAAGAGGAAGAAGAAGAACAATAAGAAGAAGAAGAAGACGAAGAAGAACAAGAAAAAGAAGAAGAAGAAGAAGAAGGAGGAGAAGAAGAAGAAGAAATGGACGAAGAGAAAGAAAAAGAAGAAGATGATGAAGAAGGTGAAGAAGAAGAAGAAGAAGAAGTCAAACAAGAAGAAGAAGAAGGAGAAGAAGAAGAAGAAGAATTATAAGAAGAAGAAAAAATAGATGATGAATAAAAAGAAGAAGGAGAAGAGAAAGAAAAAGAAGAAGAAGAAGATGATGATGATGATGAAGAAAAATATGAAGAAGAAGGTGAAGAAGAAGAAGAAGAAGTAGAAGAATATGAAGAAGTAGTAGTAGAAGAAGAAGAAGAAGAAGAAGAATAAGAAGAAGAAGAAGAAGAAGAAGACGAAAAAAAAGAAGAAGGCAAAGAAGAAGAAGAACAATTAGAAGTAGAGAAGAAGAAGAAAAAGAAGTAGAAGAAGAAGGGGAAGGAGAAGAAGAAGAAGTAGAAGAAGAAGAAGAAGAAGAAGAAGGAACAAAAGAAGAAGAAGAAGAAGAAGAAGAAGAGGAAGAAGAAGAAGAAGAAGAAGAGGAAGAAGATGATGAAGAAGAAGAAGAATAATAAGAGCAAGACGAAGAAGAAGAAGAAGATGAAGAAAAAGAAGAAGAATGAGAAGAAGACGAAGGGGGTGAAGAAGAAGGAGGAGTTGGAGGAGGAGAAGGAGGAGGACGACGAGGAGAAGAAGAAGAAGCAGAATTAGAGGAAGAAGAAGAAGAAGAAGAAGAAGAGGAAGAAGAAGACGAAGAAGAAGAAGAAGAAGATGATGATGATGATGATGATGATGAAAAAAATTTGAAAAAGAAGAAGAAGAAGAAGAAGATCTAAGAATAAGAACTAGAAGAAGAAGAAGAAAAAGAAGAATAAGGAGAAGAAGAAAAAGCAAAAGAAGAAAGAGTAGAAGAAGAAGTAGAAGAAGCAAAAGAAGAGAAAGAAGAAGAAGAAGAAGAAGAAGAAGAAGAAAGAGGAAGAAGAAGAAGGAGATGAAGAAGAAGAAATAGAAGAAGAAGTAAAAGAAGAAGAAGAAAAAGGACAAAAATAGAAGATGAAGAAGAAGAAGAAGAAAAAGAAGAAGATGAAGAGGAAAAAAAGGAAGAAAAACAAGAATACGAAGAAGAAGAAGGTGAAGAAGAATAACAAAAAGAAGAAGAAGATGAACAAGAAAAAGAAGAAGATGATGATGATGATGAAGAACAAGAACAATAACAAGAACAACAAGATGGAGAAGAATAAGGATAAGTATAAGAAGGAAATATAGAAGAAGAAGAAGAAGAAGAAGGAGAAGAAGTCAGATAAGAAGGAGGAGGAGGAGGAGAAGAAGAAGATGAAGAAGAATATGAAGAAAATGAAAAAGAAGAAGAAAGAAAAGAAGAAGAAGAAGAAGAAAAAGAAGAAAAATAAGTATAAGAAGAAGAATTATAAGAAGAAAACGAAAAGGAGGAAGAAGAAGAATTAGAAGAAGAAGAAGAAGAAGAAGAAGAAGAAGAAGATGATGATGATGATGATGATGATGATGAAGATGATGAAGGAAAAGAACAAATAGAAGAAGAAGAACAAGAAAGAGATGAAGAAGAAGAAAATGAAGAAGAAGGAGACAAGAAGAACAAGAAGAAAAATAAGATGAAAGAAAAGGAGAAGAAGACGAACAAGAAGAAGAAGAATAAGAAAAAGAAGTAGACAAAGATGAAGAAGAAGAAGAAAAAAAAGATGTAGAAGAAGAAAATGTAATGGAAGAAGAAGGAGAAGAAGAAGAACGAAAAGAAGAAGAAGAAGAAGAAGAAGAAGTAGAAGAAGAAGAAGAAGGAGAAGAAGGAGAAGAAGAAGATGATGATGATGAAGAAGGAGATAAAGATGATGAAGAAGAAAAAAAATGAAGAAGAGGAAGAAATAGGGGAAGAAGAAGAAGAAGAAGATGATGAAGATGAAGTTGAAGAAGAAGGAGAAGAAGAAGATGATGATGAAGAAGATGAAGTAGAAAAGGAAGTAGAAGTAGGAGAAGAAGAAAAAGTAGTAGTAGAAGAAGAAGAACAACAAGGAGAAAAAGAAGATGGAGAAGAGGAAGAAGAAGAAGACGATGAGGAAGAAGAAGAAGAAGAAGAAGAAGAAAAAGAAGAAGTAAAGAAGGAAAAGGAAGAAGAAGAAGAAGATGATGATGAAATGATGAAGAAGAAGAAGAAGATGAAGAAAAAGAAGAAGAAGAACGAGAAGAAGACGAAGGGGGTGAAGAAGGAGGAGTTGGAGGAGGAGAACGAGGACGACGAGTAGAAGAAGAAGAAGCAGAATTAGAGGAAGAAAAAGAAGAAAATAAAGAAGAAGAAGAAGAAGTGGAAGAAGAAGACAAAGAAGAAGAAGAAGAAGAAGAAGAAGAAGATGATGATGATGATGACGATGATGAAAAAAATTTGAAAAAGAAGAAGAAGAAGAAAAAGAAGAATAAGGAGAAGAAGAAAAAGCAAAAGAAGAAAGAGTAGAAGAAGAAGTAGAAGAAGCAAAAGAAGAGAAAGAAGAAGAAGATGATGATGAAGTAGAAGAAGAAGAAGAAGAAGAAGAAGAAGAAGAAAGAGGAAGAAGAAGAAGGAGATGAAGATGAAGAAATAGAAGAAGAAGTAAAAGAAGAAGAAAAAAAGGACAAAAATAGAAGATGAAGAAGAAGAAGAAGAAAAAGAAGAAGAAGATGATGAGGAAAAAAGGAAGAAAAACAAGAATACGAAGAAGAAGGTGAAGAAGAGGAACAAAAAGAAGAAGAAGATGAAGAAGAAAAAGAAGAAGATGATGATGATGATGATGAAGAACAAGAACAATAACAAGAACAACAAGATGGAGAAGAATAAGGATATGTATAATAAGGAAATATAGAAGAAGAAGAACAAGAAGAAGAAGAAGGAGAAGAAGAAGTCGGATAAGAAAGAGGAGAAGGAGGAGGAGGAGAAGAAGAAGATGAAGAAGAATATGAAGAAAATGAAAAAGAAGAAGAAAGAATAAGTAGAAGAAGAAGAAGAAGAAAAAGAAGAAAAGTAAGTATAAGAAGAATTATAAGAAGAAAACAAAAAGGAGGAAGAAGAAGAATTAGAAGAAGAAGAAGAAGAAGAAGATGATGATGATGATGATGATGATGAAGATGACGAAGGAAAAGAACAAATAGAAGAAGAAGAAGAACAAGAACAAGAAAGAGATGAAGAAGAAGAAAATGAAGAAGAAGGAGACAAGAAGAACAAGAAGAAAAAGAAACTAAAAAAAAGGAGAAGAAGACGAACAAGAAGAAGAAGAATAAGAAAAAGAAGTAGACAAAGAAGAAGAAGAAGAAGAAGATTTGATGAAGAAGAAAAAAAGATGCAGAAGAAGAAAATGTAGTGGAAGAAGAAGGAGAAGAAGAAGAACGAAAATAAGAAGAAGAAGAAAAAGAAGAAGAAGAAGAAGTAGAAGAAGAAGAAGAAGGAGAAGAAGGAGAAGAAGAAGAAGATGATGATGATGATGATGAAGAAGAAGGAGATAAAGATGATGAAGAAGAAAAAAATGAAGAAGAATTAGAAGAAGAAGAAGAAGAAGAAGAAGAAGATGATGATGAAGATGAAGCTGAAGAAGAAGAAGAAGATGATGATGATGATGAAGAAGATGAAGTAGAAAAAGAAGTAGAAGAAGGAGAAGAAGAAAAAGTAGTAGTAGAAGAAGAAGAAGAAGAAGAAGAAGAAAAAGAAGATGGAGAAGAGGAAGAAGAAGAAGATGATGAGGAAGAAGAAGAAGAAGAAGAAGAAGAAGAAGAGATGATGATGAAGAAGAAGATGAAGAGGAAGAAGAAGAAGAAGAAGAAGAAGATGAAGAAGATGAAGTAGAAAAAGAAGTAGAAGAAGGAGAAGAAGAAGAAGAAGAAGAAGAAAAAGAAGATGGAGAAGAGGAAGAAGAAGAAGATGATGAGGAAGCAGAAGAAGATGAAGAAGAACAAGAAGAAGAAGAGAAAGAAAAGGAAGAAGAAGAAGAACATAAGATAAAGAAGAAGAAGAAGAAGAAGTAAACAAGTAGAAGTAGACAAAGAAGAAGAAGAAGAAGATAAGATGAAGAAGAAGAAGAAGAAGAAATAGAAGAAGAAGAAGAAGCCGAAGAAGAAGTAGAAGAAGAGGAAGAAGGAGGAGGAGAAGAAGAAGTAGAAGAAGAAGTAGTATTAGCAGTAGAAGAAGAAGATGATGATGAAGGTGATGTGAAAGAAGAAGTGAATGAAGAAGAAGTAGAAGAAGAAAAGAAGAAGAAGAAGAAGAAGAAGAAGAAGAAAATGATCAAGAAGAAGAAGAAGAAAATGATGAAGAAAAGGAGAATAAGAAGAAAAAGTGAAAGAAGAAGAAGAAGAAAAAGAAGAGGTAGAAGATGTCAAAGAATAAGATGAAGAGGAACTAGTAGAAGTGGAAGAAGAGGAAGAATAAGAAGAAAAAGAACAAGGAGAAAAGAAGAAGAAGAAGAAGAAGAAGAAGAAGAAAAGGAAGAAGAAAAGGAAGAAGAAGATGATAAGATGAAGAAGTAGAAGAAGAAGATAAAGTAAAGAGAAGAAGAAGAACAAGAAAGGAGAAGAAGAAGGATAGAAAGAAGAAGTAGAAGAAATATGAGGAGGAGGAGGAGGAGGAGAAGAAGAAGAAGAAGAAGTAGAGTAAGATGATGATGAAGAAGAAGAAGATGAAGGAGTAGATAAAGAAGAAGAAATATGGGAATAAGTAGGAGAAAAAGAAGTCAAAGAAGAAGAAGAGGAAAAAGAAGGAGGATAAGAAGAAGAAGAAGAAGAAGAAGAAGTCGAAGTAGAAGATGAAGTAGAAGAAGAAGTAGATGATGAAAAAGAAGAAGAAGGAGAAGAAGTAGAAGAAGAAGAAGAAGAAGAAGAAGAAGAAGAAGTAAAAGAAGAAGAAGAAGAAGAATAAAAAGAAGAAGAAAAAGAAGAGGAAGAGGAAGAAGAAGAAAAAGATGATGACTAAGTAGAATAAGTTAAAGAGGAAGAAGAAGAAGAAGAAAAAGAAGAAGAAGAAAAAGAAGAAGTAGAAGAAGAAGAAGAAGAAGAAAACAAATAAGAAAAGAAGAAGTAGAAGAAGATGAAGGAATTGTAGAAGAAGAAGATGGAGGAGAGGAAGAAGACAAAGAAGAAGATGAAGAAGAGGCAGAAGATGAGGAATTAGAAGAAGAGAAAGAAGAAGAAGAAGGGGAAAGAATACAAGAAGAACAAGAAGAAGAAGAACAAGAAGAAAAGATGAAAAGGAACAAGAAGAAGATATGATGATGAGGAAGAAGAAGAAGAAAAACAAAAGAGAAGAGGAGGAAGAAGAAGATGGAAAAGAAGAAGAGGAAACAAGAAGAAGAAGAAGAAGAAGAAGAAGAAGAAGAAGTGGAAGAAAAAGAAGAAGAAGAAGAATTCAGAAGAGGAGGAGGAGAAGAAGAAGAAGAAGAAGAAGCAGTAGAAGAAGTAGTAGAAGTTGATGAAGAAGAAGAAGAAGAAGAAGAAGAAGAAGAGTAAGAACAAGAAGAAAATGATGAAGA
>JAIUJO010000840.1:95000-100305 GCA_023846275.1 Vanilla planifolia
ATAAGAAGAAGAAGAATAAGAAAGAAGAAGAACAAGAGGAAGAGTATAAGTATAAGAAGAAAGAAGAATAAGAAGAAAAAGAAGAGGAGGAAGAAGAAGAAGAAGAAGAAGAAGATGATGATGATGATGATGATGATGAAGGAGAAGAAGTAGAAGAAGAAGAAGAGGAAGAAGAAGAGAAAGAAGAAGATGAAAAGAAGAAGATGAAGAAGAAGAAGAAGAAGATGATGATGATGATGATGATGATGAAGACGATGATGATTATGATGAAGAAATAAATATGAAATAAATGAAGGAGAAGAAGAGAAGAAGAAGAAGAAGAAGAACAATAAAACCAAGAAGAAGTTGGAGAAGAATACAAGCAGAAGGAGTAAAAGAAGATGTAAACGAAGAAAAAGAAGAGGAGGAAGAAGAAGAAGAAGAAGAAGAAGAAAGAAGAGGAATAAGAAGAAGAAGAAGAAGAAGAACAAGAATTAGAAGAAGAAGAAGAAAGAAGGCGAAAGAAGAAGTAGAAGAACAACAAGAAGAAGAAAATTAAGAAGAAGAACAAGAGCAGGAAGAAGAAGAAGAGGAAGAAGAAGAAGAAGAAGTGGAAGAAGTAGAAGAAGGAGAAGAAGTAGAAGAAGAAGAAGATGATGATGATGAAGAATAAGAAGAAGTGGAAGGAAGAGGAGGAAGAGGGAAGAAGAAAAAGAAGAAGTAGAAGAAGAAGAAGGAGAAGGAGTAGTAGAAGAAGAAGAGAGAAGCTAATGAAGAAAATGAAAAAGAACTAGCAGATGAAGAATAAGAAGAAGATGAAGAATGAGAAGAAGAAGAAGAAGGTGAAGAAGTAGAAGAAGAAGCGAAAAAAAGAACAAGAAGAAGAAGAAGAAGAATAAGAAGATAAAGAAGTAGGTGTTGATGAAGAAGAAGGTGAGAAATAGAAGAAGAAGAAGGTGAAGGAGAAATAGAAGAAGAAGAAGATGAATTATAAGAAGAAGAAGACTAAGAAGAAGAAGAAGGTGAAGGAGAAATAGAAGAAGAAGAAGATGAATTATAAGAAGAAGAAGATTAAGAAGAAGAAGATTAAGAAGAAGAAGAAGGGGAAGAAGAAGAAGTGGAGGAAGAAGAAGAAGATGATGATGATGAGAAAGAAAAAATATGAAGGAGGTGAAGAAGAAGTAGAAGAAAAAAGAAAGAAATGTAAGTATAAGAAGAAGAATTATAAGAAGAAAAAAGAAAAGGAGGAAGAAGAAGAATTAGAAGAAGAAGAAGAAAGAAGAAGAAGAAGAAGAAGAATTAGAAGAAGAAGAAGAAGAAGAAGAAGAAGATGATGATGATGATGAAGAAGGAGAAGAAGTAAATAAGAAGAAGGAGAAGAAGAAAGAAGAAGAAGAAGAAGAAGAATAAGAAGAAGATGAAGAAAAAGAAGAAGATGAAGAAAAAGAAGAAGAAGAAGATGAATAAGAAGAATAAGAATAAGTATAAGAAGAAAAAGAAAAAGAAGAATGAGAAAATAGAAGAAGAAGAAGAAGAAGAAGAAGAAGGAAGAAGGAGCAAAGAAGAAGAAGAAGAAGAAGGAGGACTACGAGTAGAAACAGAGGAAGAAGAAGGAATAGGAGAGAAGAAGAGAAGAGAATGAGAAAGAAGAAGAAGAAGAGAAAGAAGAAGATTAAGAACAGCAAGAAGAAGAGGAAGAGGAAGAACAAGAACAAGAATAAGATGGACAAAAGAAGAAGAAGAATGAGAAGAACACGAAGGAGGAGAAGAAGAAGGAGGAAGAGGAGGAGAATGAGGAGAAGATGCAGAAGAAGAAGTTGAATTAGAAGAAGAAGAAGAAAAAGAAGTAGAAGAAGATGAAGATGAAAATCAAGATGAAGAAGAAGAGGAAGAAGAAGAAGAAGAAGAAGAAGATGATGAAAATGATGATGATTATGATAAAGAAGAAAATATGAAAAAAATAAAGAAGAAGAAGAAGAACAACAAGAAGAAGAAGTAAAAGAAGATGAAGAAGAAGAGAAAAAGGAGTAAAATTAGATGAGAAAGAAGAAAAAAGAAGAGGAAGAAGAAGAAAGAAGAAGAAAAAAGAAAGAAGAAGAAGATGAGAGAAGATGAAGTAGAGATGAAGAGAGAGAAGAAGAAGTAGAAGATGAAGAAGAAGAAGAAGAAGAAGATGAAGAAGACGAACCAGAAGAAGAAGAACAAGAATACAGAGAAGAAGAAAGCAAAGAAGAAGAAGAAAGAGAAGAAGAAGAAGAAGAAGAAGAAGAAGAAGAAGAAGAAAAAGAAGAAGATGAAGAAGATGAATATAAGAAGATGATGATGCTGATGAAGAAAAAGAAGAACTTTAACAAGAACAACAAGATGGAGAAGAATAAGAATAAGTATAGGAACAAGAAGAAGAAGAAGAAGAAAAAGAAGACAAAGAAGAAGAAGAAGAAGAAGAAGAAGAAGAAGGTGGACAACGAGGAAGAGGAGCAGGGGGAGATGGATGAGGAGAAGAAGAAGATGGAAAAGAAGAAGAATAAGAAGCAAAAGAAGAAGAAGAAGAAGAAGAAGAAGAAGAAGAAGAATGAGAAGAAAAGGAACATGAAGAAAAGGAAGAACAATAAGAAGAATAAGAAGATTAAGAAGAAGAAGAAGAAGAAAAAGAAGAAGAAGAAGAAGTGGAAAGAAGAAGAATAAGAAGATCGAAGGAAAAAGGACAAAAAGGAGGAGGAAGAGGAGAAGAAGTAGAAGAAGAAGAAGAAGAAGAAGAAGAACAAGAACAAGAATAAGAAGGAGAAGAAGTAGTAGTAGTTAGAAGAAGAAGAAGAAGTAGAAAGAACAAGAACAAGAACAAGAATTAGAAGAAGTAGAAGAGCAAAGAGTCGAAGAAGAAGATGTTGAAGAAGAAGAAGAAGAAGAAGTGGAAGAAGTAGAAGAAGAAGAAGAAGAAGAAGAAGAAGAAGAAGAAGAATAAAAGAAGAAGAAGAACAAGAAAAAGAAGATGAAGAAGACGAAGAAGAAGAAAAAAGAGAGAAGAAGAAGAAGACAAAGAAGAAGAAGAAGAACCATAAGAACAATAATAAGAAGTGTAATAAGAATAAATTTGAGAAGAAGAACATGAAGAATAAGAAGAAGAGAGAGAAGAAGAAGAAGAAGAAGAAAAAGTTGAAGAAGGAGAAGAAAAAGAGAAGAAGAAGATGGAAGAGGAGGAGGAGGAGAAGAGAAAGAAGAAGGAGAAGAAGAAGAAGAAGAAGAAGAGGAAGAAGAAGAATAATAAGAACAAGAAGAAGACGAAGGAGATTAAGAAAAGAAGAAGAAGAAGAAGGAAGAAGAAGAAGAGGAAGAACTAGAAGAAGAAGAAGAAGATGGAGAAGAAGAAGAAGAAGAAACGGACGAAGAGAAAGAAAAAGAAGAAGATGATGAAGAATGTGAAAGAAGAAGAGGGAACAAGAAGTCAAACACAAGAAGAAGAAGAAGATGACGAGGAAAATGAATAAGAATAAGAATAATAATAATCAATAATAAGAACCAGAAGGAGAAGAAGAAGAAGAAGAAGAATTATAAGAAGAAGAAAAAATAGAAGATGAATAAAAAGAAGAAGGAGAAGAGAAAGAAAAAGAAGAAGAAGAAGAAGATGAAGATGGATGAAGAAAAATATGAAGAAAGAAGGTGAAGAGAAGAAGAAGAAGAAGAAGAAGAAGAAGAAGAAGAAGTAGAAGAATATGAAGAAGTAGTAGTAGAAGGAAGAAGAAGAAGAAGAATAAGAAGAAGAAGAAGAAAAAGAAGAAGACAAAAAAGAAGAAGAAGAAGGCAAAGAAGAAGAAGAAGAATTAGAAGTAGAAGAAAACGAAGAAAAAGAAGTAGAAGAAGAAGGAGAAGGAGAAGAAGAAGAAGAAGAAGAAGAAGAAGGGGAAGAAGAAGAAGAAGAAGAAGAAGAGGAAGAAGATGATGAAGAAGAAGAAGAATAAGAAGAGCAAGACGAAGAAGAAGGAAGAAGAAGATGAAGAAAAAGAAGAAGAAGAATGAGAAGAAGATGAAGGGGGTGAAGAAGAAGGAGGAGTTGGAGGAGGAGAAGGAGGGTGGAGGACGAGGAGAAGAAGAAGAAGCAGGAATTAGAGGAAGAAAAAGAAGAAGAAAATGAAGAAGAAGAAGAGGAAGAAGAAGACGAAGAAGAAGAAGAAGAAGAAGAAGAAGAAGAAGAAGATGATGATGATGACGACGATAATAAAAAAAATTTGAAAAAAAGAAGAAGAAGAAGAAAAAGAAGATGGAAGAAGAAGAATAAGAAGAAGTGGAAGAAGAAAAAGAAGAGAAGATGATGATGATGATGAATGACGATGATGAAAAAAATTTGAAAAAGAAGAAAAAGAAGAAGAAGAATACAGAAGAAGTGGAAGAAGAAGAAGAAGAAGAAGAATAAGGACAAGAAGAAAAAGCAAAAGAAGAAAGAGTAGAAGAAGAAGTAGAAGAAGCAAAAGAAGAGAAAGAAGAAGAAGAAGATTACGAAGTAGAAGAAGAAGAAGAAGAAGAAGAAGAAGAAGAAGAAGAAGAAGAAGAAGAAAGCTGGAAGAAGAAGAAGGAGATGAAGATGAAGAAATAGAAGAAGTAAAAGAAGAAAGAAGAAAAAGGACAAGAAATAGAAGATGAAGAAGAAGAAGAAGAAAAAGAAGAAGATGATGAAGAGGAAAAAAAGGAAGAAAAACAAGAATACGAAGAAGAAGATGAAGAAGAAGAACAAAAAACAGAAGAAGAAAAAGAAGAAGAAGATGATGATGATGATAGAAGAACAAGAAAAATAACAAGAACAACAAGATGGAGAAGAATAAGGTATAAGTTATAAGAAGGAAATATAGAAGAAGAAGAAGAAGAAGAAGAAGGAGAAGAAGAAGACGGAGAAGAGGGGAGGAGGTGGAGGAGGAGGAGGAGAAGAAGATGAAGAAGAATATGAAGAAAATGAAAAAGAAGAAGAAAGAATAAGAAGAAGAAGAATAAGGAGAAAAAGACGAAGAAGAAGAAGAAGCAGTAAAAGAAGAAGAAGAAGAACAAACAACAAGAAGAAGAAGATTAAGAATAAGTATAGAAGAAGAAGAACGAAGAAGAAGAAGAAGAAGAAGAAGAAAAAGAAGAAGAAGAACACAAAGAAGAATACAGGTGACAGAAGAAGAGAAGAAGAAGAAGAACTATAATAACAAGAAGAAGAATAAGGAATAGGTATAAGAAGAAGAAGAAGAAGAAGAAGAAGAAGAAAAAGAAGAAGAAGAAGAAGAAGAAAAAGAATTAGAAGAAGAAGAAAAAGATGTAGAAGAAGACAAGAAGGACATGAGGAAATAAGAAGAAG
>JAIUJO010000658.1:5000-100193 GCA_023846275.1 Vanilla planifolia
ATAAAGAAGAAGAAGAAAGAAGTAGAAGAAAGAAGATGGAAGAAGAAGAAGAAGAAAGAAGAAGAAGAAGAAGAAGAAGAAGAAGAAGAAGAAAAAGGAGAAGAAGAAAGAAGAAAAAGAAGAAAGTAGAAAAAAGAAGAAGAAGAGGGAAGAAGTAAGAAGAAGAAGAAGAAAGAAAATGATGGAGAAAGATGGAGTAGTAGAAAGAAGAAGAAGAAAAGAGGAAGAAAGAAGAAGAAGAAGACGACAAAAAAAAAGAAGATAAAAGAGGAAGAAAGAAGAAGAAAGAAGAAGTAGGAAGAAGAAGAAGTAGAAGAAAGAAGAAGAAGAAGATGAAGAAGAAGAAAGAAAAAGAAGAAGAAGAAGAAAGAAGAAGAAAAAGAAGAAGAAATAGATAGAAGAAGAAGATGAAAGAAGAAGAAGAAGAAGAAGAAGAAGAAGAATGAAGAAGAAGAAGAAGAAGAAGAAGAAGAAGTTGAAGAAGAAGAAGAAGTAGAAGAAAGAAGAAGAAGAAGAAGAAGAAGAAGAAGAACATGGGGAAGAAGAAGAAGAAGAAGAAGTAGAAGAAAAAAAAAAGAAGAAGAATGAGAAAGAAGAAGTAAGAAGAAGCAGAAGAATGAAGAAGAAGAAAATGAGAAAGAAGAAGAAGGACAAAGAAGTAGAAGGAAGAAGAGGAATAAATTAGAAGAACAAGTCTAAAAAAGAAGAAGAAGAAAGAAGAAGAAGAGGAAACAAGAAGTAGAAGGAAGAAGAAAAAGAACAAAGAAGAATAAGAAAAGAAGAAGAAGGACAAGAAAAAAGAAGAAGAAGAATGAAGAAGAAAGAAGAAGAAGAGGGAAGAAGAAGAAGAAAGAAGAAGAACTAAGAAAATGAACAAGAAGAAGAAGAAGAAAGAAGATGAAGAAAGAATAAGAAGGATGAAGCAGAAAGAAAAGAAGAAGATGAAGAAGAAGAAAGGAAAAGAAGAAGAACAAGATTAAAAAAGAAGAAGAATAAAGAAGAAGAAGGAAGAAAACAAATTAGAAAAATAAGAAAGAAGAAAAAAAGGGGGAAAAAGAGGAAGAAGGTGAAAAAAGATGAAGAACAAAGAAGAAGAAGAAGAAGAAGAAGGATAAACAAGAAGAAGAAAGAAAAAAAGGAGGAAGAAGAAGAAAATAGAAGATGAAGAAAAAGAGGTAGAAGAATAAGAAAGAAGAAAAATAATAAGAAGAAAGAAGAAGCAAAAGAAGAAGACGATGAAAATGAAGAGGAAGAAAGAAGAAGAAGAGGAAGAAGATGATGATGATGATGAAAGAAGAAAAAGAAAAAGAAAAAAAAAACAAGATAGAAGAAGAATAAAGAAGAAAGGAGAAGAAAGAAAAAAAAAGAAAGAGGAACACAAAGGCAGAAGAGGAAGAATCAGAATAAGAAGAAAAAGATGAAGATGAAGTAGAAGAAGAAGAAGAAGAAGATAAGGAAAAAGAAAAAGAAAGAAGAAACAAGAAGAAGAAAGATGTAGAATAAGAATGAAGAAGGAAGAAGAAGAAAAATAAAGAATGAGAACAAGACGAAGAAAAAGAAAAAAGAAGAAGAAAAAGAAGAAAAAAAGAAGAAAAAAAGAAGAAAAACAAGAAGAAAAAAAGAAGGAAGAAGAATTAGTAGAAAGGAAAAGAAAAAGACAAAGTAGAAAGAAGAAAAAAAAGAAGAAGAAGAAAGAAAAAGAAAAAAGAAAAAATGAGAAGAAAGGAGTAAAAGAAGAAGAAAAAGAAGAAAGAAGAAGAAGAATAAAGAAGATAAAAGAAGAAGGAAGAAGAGCAAGAAGAAGAAGATAAAAAAGAACAAAAGAAGAAAAAGAAGACAAAAGAAGAAAAAAGAAGAAGAAACGAGAAAAAGATGAGTAAGAAGAAAGAAGAAGAAAGAAGAAGAAGAAGACGAAGAAAGAAGAAGAAAGAATAAGAAGAAGAAAGAAGAAGAAAGAATAAGAAGAAGAAAGAAAAAGAAGAAAGAAGAAAAAGAAAGAAGAAGAAGAAGAAGAAGAAGAAAGTCGAAATATTAAGAAGGAAGAAGAAGAAGAAGAAGAAAGAAAAAGAAGAAGAAAGAAGAACAAGAAGGAAGGATGAAGAAGAAGAAGAAGAAAGAAGAAGAAGAAGAAGAAGAAGAAGAAAGAAGAAGGAAGAAGAACGAAGATGAAGAAAGAAGTAGAAGAAGAATGAAGAAGAAAGTAGAACAAGAAGGTAGAAGAAAAAGAAGAAAGAAGAAGAAGAAGAATGAAAAATAATAAAGAAGGAAGAAGAAGATGAAAGGAAAAAGAAGAAGAAGAAAGAAGGAGAAGAAGAATGAAAAATAAAAAAGGAGAAGATGAAAGAAGAAAGAAGTAGAATAATAATAATAATAATAATAAGTATAAGAAGGAGATGACGTAAAAGATGAAGAAGAAGAAGAAGAAAGAAATAGATTGAAGAAGAAAAGAAGTAGAAGGGTAAGAAAAAAGAAGATGAAGAAGAAAGAAGATTAAAGAGAATGAAGAAGAAAAAGAAGAAGAAACACGATGAAGTAGTAGAAGAAGAAGAAATAAGAAGAAAAAGAAGTAGAAGAAGAAAGAAGAAGAAAAAGAAGTAGAAGAAGAAAGAAGAAGAAAAAGAAGAAGAACAAGAAAGAAGAAGAAAAAGAAGAAAGAAGTACAAGAAAAATAACAGGAAGTAGAAAAATCAGAAGAAGAAGAAGAAGAAGAAGAAAAAAAGATAAAAAAGAAAAAGAAGAAGAAAAAGAAGAAGAAGAAAGAAGAAGAAAGAAGGAAGAAGATGAAGGAAGAAAAAGAAGAAGAAAGAACAAGAAGAAAGAAGAAAAAGAAGAAGAGAGAAAATAAATGAAAGAGAAGAAGATAAAGAAAAAGAGGGAGAAAAAAAGAAAAAAGAAGAAGAAGAAAAAATGAAGACGAAGAAAGGAGAAGAAGAAGAAGAAAGAAGAAGGAAGAAGGAAGAAGAAGAAGAAGAAGAAGAAGAAGAAGAAAGAAGAAAGAAGAAGAAGAAAGAAGAAGAAGAAAGATGAAGAAGAAGACGAAGATGAAGAAGAAGAATGAAGAAGAAAAAAAAAGAAATAATAAGAAAGATGAAGAGGAAAGAAGAAGGAAGAAGAAGAAAAGTTAAGGAGAAGAAGAAGAAAAAGAAGAAGAAGAAGAGGATGAAGAAAAAGATATGAAAGAAGAGGAAGAAGAAAATGAAGAAGAAGAGGAAGACAAAAAAGAAGAAAAAGAAGAAAGAAGAATAAGAAAGAAGAAGAAGAAAGAAGAAGAAGAAGAATAAGAAGAAAGAAGAAGAAGAAAAAGAAGAAGAAGAAGAAGAAGAATGAAGCAGAAAAGAAGGTAGAAGAAGAAGAAAGAAGAAGAAAAAAAAGAGAAAGAAGAAGAACAAAAAGAAGAGGAAGAAGAAGAAGAAGAATAAAGAAAGAAGGGCAAGAAGAAAGAAGAAGAAAGAAGAGAAGAAAGAAAAAGAAGAAGAAAGAGCAAGAAGGAGAAAAAAAAAGACAAAGAAGAAAAAGAAGAAGAAAGAAGAAGAAAAAGATATAGAAAGAAGAACAAGAAGAAAGAAGAACAAGAAGAATAAAAAGAAATAGAAGAAGAAGAAGAAGAAGAAGAAGAAGCAGAAGAATAAAGAAGAAGAAGAATAAGAAGGAGAAGAATAAAGAAGAAGAAGAAGAAGAAAGAAAAGATGAAGAAGAAATAAGAAGAAAGAAGAGGGAGAAGAAAGAAGAGGATGGAAGAATAAGAAGAATAAACATGAAGTAGAAACAAAAAGAAGAAAGATGAAGAAGAAAGACGAAGAAGAAAGAGGAAGACAAAGAAAGAAGTAGAAAAAGAAGAAGATTAGAAGGAGGAGAAGAAAGAAGAAGAACAAGAAAGAATTTCCTTTTTTCGTTCTTTTTCTTTTCCTTGTTTCTTCTTCTTTTCCTTCTTCTCGTTCCTCTTCTTCTTCTTCTGGTTTTTCTTCTTCTTCTTTCTCTTTCTTCATCTTTCCGCTTCTTCTATCTTCTTCTTCTTTCTTCTTCTACTTCTTTCTTCCTCTTTCTTCTTCATCTTCTTCTTTTTTTTATATTATTTCTTCTTCTTCATCATCCTTTTTTCTTCTTTCTTCTTCTTCTTCTTTCTTTGTCTTCTTCCTCATCTTCTTCTCTTTTGTGTTTTTTCTTTCTTCTTTCTTCTTCTTCTTCTTCTTCTTCTTAATCCTTCTTCTTGTTGTTGTTCTTCAGCTTCTTCTTCTTCATCTTCTTCTTCTTCTTCTTCTCTTCCTCTTCAACTTTCTTCTTCTTCTTTTTCTTTCTTCTTCTTCTTCTTCTTCTTCTATTTCTTCTTCTTCTTCTTCTTCTTCTACTTCTTCTTCTTCTTCTTCTTCTTCTTCTTTGCTCTTCCTTTTTTTCTTTCTTATTCTTCTTCTTCTTCCTCTTCTTCGTTCTTCCTTTTCTTCTTCCTCTATTTCTTTCTTCTTCTTCTTCTACCTGGTTCTTTATTCTTTTTCTTCTTTATTCTTCATCTTTCTTTTTCTTTTTCTTTCTTCTTTTCACCTTCTTCTTTTTCATCATCCTCCTCCTCCTCTTCTTCTTCTTCTTCTTCTTCTTCCTCTTCTTGCTTTTTTTCGCCTTTCTTCTTCATTCTTCTACTTCTTTCTTGTCCTTCTTTTTTGTTCTTTTTCTTCATTCTTTTTCTTCTTTTTTGTTTTTTTTCTTTTTCTTCTTCTTTCATCTTCTTTGTTTTTCATCATCATTTTCTTCATCTTCTTTATCATCTTCTTTCTTCTTCTTCTCCTTCTTCCTCTTTCTTCTTCATCGTCTTTCTTTTTCTTCTTTCTTCTTCTCTTTCTATCTTCTTCTTCTTTCTTCTTCTTCTTTCTTTCTTCTTCTTCTTCTTATTTCTTCTTCTTCTTCTTTTTTCTTCTTTCTTTTTATTCTTCTTCTTTCTTCTTCTTCTTTTTCTTTTTTATCTTTTTTTTCTTCTTTTTTTTAGTCTTTTTCTTCTTCTTCTGATTTTTTTACTTCCTGTTATTTTTCTTGTACTTCTTTCTTCTTTTTCTTCTTCGTTCTTGTTCTTCTTCTTTTTCATCTTCTTTCTTCTTCTACTTCTTCTTCTTATTCTTTCTTCTTCTACTACTACTTTATCGTGTTTCTTCTTCTTTTTCTTCTTCATTCTCTTTCATCTTCTTTCTTCTTCATCTTCTTTTTTCTTACCCTTCTACTTCTTCTTTTCTTCTTCAATCTACTTCTTTCTTCTTCTTTCTTCTTCTTCTTCTTCATCTTTTACGTAATCTTCGTCTTATACTTCTTCTTATTATTATTATTATTCTTCTTCTACTTCTTTCTTCTTTCATCTTCTTCTCTTTTATTATTTTTCATTCTTCTTCTCCTTCTTTCTTCTTCTTTTTCCTTTCTTCTTCTTCTTCCTTCTTCTTCTTTATTATTTTTCATTCTTCTTCTTCTTCTTTCTTCTTCTTCTTTCTTCTTTTTCTTCTACTTTTTTGTTCTACTTTCTTCTTCATTCTTCTTCTACTTTTTTCTTCATCTTCGTTCTTCTTCTTCTTCTTTCTTCCTCTTCTTCTTCTTCTTCTGCTTCCTCTTCATCTTTTTTTTCTTCTACTTCTTGTTCTTCTTCTTTATTATTATTTTTCTACTTCTTTCTTTTTCTTCTTCTTCTTTCTTCTTTTTCTATCTACTTCTTTCTTCTTCTTTGTCTTTCTTCTTCTTCTTCTTCTTCTTCTTCTTCTTTCTTCTTTCTTCTTTGTCTTTCTTTTTCTTCTTTCTTCTTCTCTTTCTATCTTCTTCTTCATCCATCTCTTTTCTTCTTGTTGCCTCTTCTTCTTCTTCCTTCTTCTTTTTCATTTTCTTTCTTCTTCTTCATCCATCTCTTTTCTTCTTGTTCCCTATTCTTCTTCTTTCTCCTTCTTCTTCTACCCTCTTCTACTTCTTTTTACTTCTTCTTTCTTCTACTTCTTTCTTCTTCCTCTTTTTTTTCTCTTCTACTTCTTTTTCTTCTTCTTTCTTCTTCCTAGTCTTTGTTCTTTTTTCTTCTTCTTTCTTCTTCTTCCTCTTCCTTCATCTTCTTCTTGTTCTTCTACTTCTTCTTCTTCCCTTCCTCTTCTTTTTATTCTTCTTATTCTTCTTATTCTTCTTCTTCTTCTTCTTCTTTATTCTTCTGGATCTTCTTCAGCTTCTTTCTTTTTCTTCTTCTTCTTCTTTCTTCTTCTTTTTCTTTCTTCTTCATTCCTCTTCCTCGTCTTTCTTCCTTTAATTCTTCTTCTTCTTCTTCATTTTGCTTCTTCATCTTTCTACTTCTATTTCTTCGTCTTCTTCTTCTTCTTCTTCTTCTTTCTTTATTTTTCTACTTATTCTTCTTCTTATTCATTCTTCTTCTTGTATTTTCTTCTTCTTCCTTCTTCCTTCTTCTTCTTCTTCTTCTTCTTGCTTTTTCTTTCTTCTTCTTCTTCTTTTTGTTCTTCTTCATCTACTTCTTCTTCTTCACTATTCTTCTTTCTTCTTCTTTTTCTTTCTTCTTCTTCTTCTACTTCTTCTTTGTTCTTCATCTTTCTTCTTTCTTCTTCTTCTTCTTTCTTCTTCTTCTTCTTTCTTCTTCTTATTTCTTCTTCTACCCTCTTCCTCATCATTTTTCTTCATTCTTCTTCATCTTATTTCTTCTTCTCATACTCCTTCTTCTTCTTCTTTCTTCTTCTTTCATCTACTTCTTTCTTCTACTTCTTTATTTTTCTTCTTTCTTATTCTTCCTTTTTCGTCTTCTTCTTCTTCTTCTTTCTTCCACTTCTTCTTCCTTCTTCTTTCTACTTCTTTTTCCATCTTCTTCTTGTTTCTTCTTCTTCTTCTTCATCTTCATTCTTCTTCTTTCTTCTTCCTCTTCTTTCTTCTTCTTTCTTCCTTTTCTTCTTCTTTCTTCATCATCATCTTCTTCTTCTTCTTCTTTGTTCTTCTTCTTCTCCTTCATCTTTGTTCTTCCTCTTTATTCTTACTCTTCTTTCTTCTTCTACTTTCCACTTCTTCTTTCGTTTTCTTCATCTTCTTCTTCTTCTTCTTCTTCTTCCTCTTCTTCTTAGTCCTCTTCTTCTTCTTCTTCTTCTTTCTTTTTCTTCTTCTTTCTTCTTCTTCTTCTTCTTCTTTTTCTTCTTTTTCTTCTTCTTCTGCTTCTTCTTCTTTTTCTTCCTCTTTCTTCTTCTTCTTCTTCTTCTTCTTCTTCTTCCTTCTTCCTTCTTCGTCATCTTTCTTCTTCTTCTTTCTTCTTCTTTCTTCTTCTTCTTTCTTCTTCTTCTTTCTTCATCTTCTTTCATCTTTTTCTTCTTCTTCTTCTTCTTCTTCTTTCTTTTTTTTTTCTTTTTCTTCATCTTTGTTCTGCTTCTTTCTACTTCTTCTTTAATCTTCATCTTTTTCTTTTTTCTTCTTCTTTCTTATCTTTGTTCTTCTTCTTTCTCCTTCTTTATTCTTTCTATGCTTCTTTCCTCTTCATCCTCTTCTTCTTTTTCTTCTTTTATCTTTTTCTTCTTCTTCTTTTTCTTCTTTTTCTTATTATTCTTTCTTCTTCTTTTTTTTCTTCTTCTTCTTCATCATCTTCATTTTCTTCTTCTCCTTCTTTCTTCTTCTTCTTCTTCTTCTTCTTTTTCTTTTCCCTCTTCCTCTTCTTCTTTCTCTTCCTTTCTTCTTCTTCTTTCTTTTTCCTCTTTCTTCTTCTTCTTCTTTCTTCTTCTTCTTCTTCTTCTTTCTTCTTCTTCTTCTTCTTCTTCTTCTTCTTCTTTCTTCTACTTCTTGTTCTTTTTCTTCTTCCTTCTTCTTCTTTCTTCTTCTTCCCGCTTCTTCTTCTTCTTTCTTATTCTTCATTCTTCTTATTCTTCTATCTTCTTCTTCTTTCTTCTGCTTCCTTCTTCTTCTACTTTCTTCTTCTCTTTCTTCTTCTTCTTCCTTCTTCTTCTTCCTCCCCTTCTTCTTCATCATCTTCTTTCTTCTTCTTCTTCTGATTTCTTCTTCATTCTTCTTTTACTTGTCTCTTCTTCTTCGACTTCTTTGTTTCTCTTCTTCTTCTTCTTCTTCCTCTTCTTCTTCTTCTTCTTCTTCTTCTTCTCCTACTTTATTCTTCTATCTCTTCTTCTTCTACTTCTTTCTTTTTCTTCTTCTTCTTTCTTCTTTCTTTTCTTTCTTCTTCTTTCTCCTTCTATGTCTTTTTTCTTCTTCTTTTTCTTCTTCTTCTTCTTCTTCTTCTTTTTCTTCTTCTTCTTATTCATTATTTTTCTTTTCCTTTCTTCTTCTTCTACTTCTTCTACTTCTTCTTTTTCTTCTTTTTCTTCTTTTTCTTCTTCTTCTTATTCTTCTTTCTTCTTCTTTTTCTTCTTCATTCTTCTTCATCTTTCTTCTTCTTCTTCATCTTCTTCTTCTTCTTCTTTTTCTTCTCGTTCTTCTTCTTTATTCTTCTTCTTCTATTTCTTCTTCTACTTCTTCTATTTCTTCTTATTCTTCTTCATCATCTTTTTCTTCTTTCTTCTACTTCTTATTCTTCTTCTACTTCTCTCTACTTCTTTTTTCTTCTTCCTCTTCATCATCTTCTTCTTCTTTTTCTTCTTCTTCTTATTCTTGTTTCTTCATTGTCATTCTTCAATCGTTTTCCTCTTCTTTCTTCTTCCTTATTCTTCTTCTTCTTTCTTCTTCTTTGTCCTCTTTTTATATCTTCTTCTTCTTCATCTTCTTCTTCTTCTTCCTTCATCTTCTTCTTCATTCTTTCTTCTACTTCTTTCTTCTACTTTCTTCTTCTTCTTCTTTCATCTTCCACTTCTTCTTTCTTCCTCCTCTTCTTTCTTCTTCTTTCTTCTTCCTCTTTATTCTCTTTGTTTTTTTCTTCTTTCTTTTTTTCTTTCTTCTTCCTTTTTTTTTTCTACCTTCTTTTTCCTCTTTCTCCTTATTTCTTCGTCTTCTTCTTTCTTCTTCTTCTTCTTTCTTCTACTTCTCTTATTTCTTTTTATTCTTCTTCTTCTTCTTGTTCTTCTTATTCCTTCTTCTTCTTTCTTTTTCTTCTTTCTTATTCTTCTCCTTCATTTTCCTCTTTCTTCTTCTTCTTCTTCTTCTTTCTTCTTCTTCTTCTTCTTCTTCTTCTTCTTCTTCTTTCTTCTTCTTCTTATTCTTCTTCTCTCTTTATCTTTTACTTCTTTATTCTTCTTCCCCCTTCTTCTTCTTTCTTATTCTTCTTCTTCATTATTCTTCTACTTTCTCCTTCTTCTTTCTTCTTCTTCTACTTTCTTCTTCTTCCTCTTCTTCTTCTCCATCTTTTTTCTTGTTCTCCTTCTCCTTTCTTCTTCTATCTTCTTCTACTTCTTTCCTCTCCTTCATTCTTCTTTTTTCATCTTCTTCTTCTTCTTCTTTATTCTTCATTTTCTCTTCTCTTCTTTTTCTTATTCTTCTTCTTGTTCTTTATTCTTTTGTTGCTTCTTCTTCTTCTTCTTCATTTTTTTTCTTCTTCTTTCTTCTTTTTCTTTATTCTTCTTCTTTCTCCTTCTTCGTCTTTCTTCTTCTTCTTCTTATTCTTTTAATTCTTCTACATTCTTCTTCTTTTTCTTTCTTGTTCTTCTGCTTCTTTCTTGTTGTTCTTGTTCTTTCTCCTTCTTCGTCTTTCTTCTTCTTCTTCTTCTTATTCTTCTTATTCTTCTTTTTTTTCTTTCTTGTTCTTTTGCTTCTTTCTTGTTGTTGTTCTTCTTCTTCTTTCTTCTCCATCTTCTTCTTCTTATTTTTTTCTTCTTTCTTCTTCTTCACCTTATTCTTCTTCTTCTTCTAGTTTTTTATTCTTCTTCTTCGTCTTCTTGTTCTTCTTTTTCTTCTTCTTCTTCTTCTTCTTTTTTCATCTTTTTCTCCTTCTTCTTTCTTCTTCTTCTTTCATCATCTTCTTCTTCTTCTTCTTCTTGTTTCTTTTTCATCTTTTATCATCCTTTTTGTTTTTCTTTCTTCTTCTTCTTTCTTCTTCGTCTTCTTTCTTCTTCTTCTTTTTTCTTCTTTTTCTTCCCTCCTCTTCTACTTTGTTCTTCTTTCTTTTTCTCCTCCTCTACTCCTTCATTTTCTATTTTCTTCTTCCTTCTTCTTTCTTCAAATTCTTCTTTCTTCTTCTTCTTTCTCGTCCTTCTTTTTTCGTCTTCTTCTTTTTTTCTTCCTCTTCTTCTTTCTTCTTTTTCTTTCTACTTCCTTCTTCTTCTTTCTACTGCATTCTTCTTCTTCTTCTTCCTCTTTCTTGTTTCTATTCCTGTTCTTTCTTCAAGTTTCTTTATTTTCTTCTTCTTTCTTATTCTTTTTTCTTCTTTCTTCTTCTTCTTTGACTTCTTCTTTCTTTTCTTCTTTCTTCTTAATTCTTCTTCTTCTTCTTTTTTCTTCTTCTTTCTTCCTCTTCTTCTTCTTCTTTCTTCACCTTCTTCTCTATTTTTCTTCTTCTTCTTCATTTTCTTCTTCTTCTTCTTCTTCTTTCTTCTTCTTTTTTCTTCTTCTTCTTCTTTCATCTTCTTTTTTCTTCTTCTTCTTCTTCTTCTTTCATCTTCTTATTCTTCTTTTTCATCTTCTTCCTATTTCTTCTTCTTCTTTCTTCTTCTTCTTCTATCTATTTCTTCTTCTTCTTCTTCTTCTTCTACTTCTTCTTCTTCTTCTTTTTTCTTCTTTTATCTATTTGTTCTTCTTCTTCTTCACTATTCTTCTTCTTTCTTGTTCTTCTTTTTTCTTGTTCTTCGTTCTTCTTCTTCTCCTCTCTTTTTCTTATTTCTTCTTCTTCCTTTTCTTTTTTTCTCCCTCTTCTTTCCTCTTCTTCTTCCTTATTCTTTCCTCTCCTTCTCTCTTCTTCTTCTTCTTTCTTCTTCTTCTACTACTTCTTCATTCTTCTTCTTCTTTCTCCTTATGCTTCCTTCTTTATTTTCTTCTTCTTCTTCTTTCCTCTAGTTCTTCTTCTTCTTTGTTTTTCTTCATCCTCTTTTTCTATCTTCTTCTTCTTAATCTTCTTCTTCTTCTTTCCACTTGTTCTTCTTTGTTCTTCTTTCTTTTATTTCTTGTTTCTTCTTCTTTCTTCTTCTTCTTGTTGTTGTTCCTTCTTCCTCTTCTTCTTTCTTCCTCTTCTTCTTTCTTCTTCTTTCTGCTTCCATTTTGTTCTTCTTTTTTTCTTCTTTCTTTTTTCTATCTTCTTCCTCTTCCATTTTCTACTTTCTTTTTCCTCTTTCTCCTTCGTTCTTCTTCTCCTTTCTTCTTCTTCTTCTTTCTTCTACTTCTCATTTTTCTTTTTATTCTTCTTCTTCTTCTTTTTATTCCTTCTTCTTCTTTGTTTTCTACTTCTTCTTCTTCTTCTTCTTTCTTCTTCTTCTTCTATCTTTTACGTCTTTTTTCTTCTTTCCCCTTCTTCTTCTTCTTTCTTATTCTTTATTCTTCTTCTTCTTTCCTCTTCTTCTTCTTCTTCATTATTCTTCTAATTTCTTCTTCTTCTTTCTTCTACTTTCTCTTCTTCTTCTCCATCTTCTTTCTTGTTCTTCTTTTCCTTTCTTCTTTTAACTAATCTACTTCTGTCTTCTTCTTTTTTCTTTCTTCTTCTTCTTTCTTCTTCCTCTTCTTCTTCTTCTTCTTCTTCTACTTTTTTTTTTCTTCTTCTTCTTCTTCATTCTTTTTCTTCTTCTTTCATCTTTTCCTTTATTCTTCTTCTTTCTCTGTCTTCATCTTTCTTCTTCTTCTTCTTCTTCTCTTCTTATTCTTCTTCATTCTTCTTCTTTTTATTTCTTGTTCTTCTACTTCTTCTTTCTTCTCCATCTTCTTCTTCTTCTTCATTCTTTTTCTTCTTTCTTCTTCTTCTTCTTCTTTTTCTTCTTGTTCTAATTCTTCTTGTTCTTCTTTATTATTATTATTATAATTATTCTTCTTCTTTTTCTTCTTCTTCTTTTTCTTCTTCTTCTCCTTCTCCTTGTTCTTCTTTCTTCTTCTGTCTTCTTCTTCTTCTTCTTCTTCATCTTTCTTCATCCTTCGTATATTTCTTTCTTCTTCTTTCTTCTTCTTTCCTCTTCTTTCTTCTTCCTCTGCTTTCTTCTTCTTATTCTTCTTCATTTTCTTTCTTCTTCTTCTTCTTTCTTCTTTTTCTACCCACCTATTCTACTTTCTTCTTCTTCTTCTTTCTTCTCCTTCTTCTCTTCTTCTTCTATTTCTTTTTTCTTCTTCTTCCTTCTTCATCTTTCTTCAAATTCTTCTTTCTTCTTCTTCTTTCTCATTCTTCTTTTTTCATCTTCTTCTTCTTTTTTCTTCCTCTTCTTCTTTCTTCTTCTTCTTTCAACATCCTTCTTCTTCTTTCTTCATCTTCTTCTTCCTTTTTCTTGTTTCTCTTCCTCTTCTTTCTTCAAGTTTCTTCATTTTCTTCTTCTTTCTTCTTCTTTCTTCTTCTTCTTCTTCTTCTTCTTCTTCCTTTCCCTCTTTCTTCTTCTTCCTTTCCCTCTTTCTTCTTCTTAATTCATGTTCTTTTTCTTTCTTCTCCATCTTCTCTATTTTTCTTCTTCTTCTTTGTCTTCGTCTTCCTCTTCTTCTTCTTCTTCTTCTTCTTCTTCTTTCTTCTACTACTTCTCTCTACTTCTTTTTTCTTCTTCCTCTTCATCATCTTCTTCTTCTTATTATTATTCTTCTTATTCTTCTTTCTTCATCGTCATTCTTCAATCATTTTCCTCTTCTTTCTTCTTCTTCTTTAATCTTCTTCTTCTTTCTTCTTCTTCGTCCTATTTTTCTAACTTCTTCTTCATCTTCTTCTTCTTCTTTCATCTTCTTCTTCCTTCTTCTTTCTTCTGCTTCTTCTTTCTTCTTCTTTCTTCTTCTTCTTCTTCTTTCATCTTCCACTTCTTCTTTCTTCCTCCTCTTCTTTCTTATTCTTTCTTCTTCTTCTTTGTTCTTTTTCCTCTTTTCTTCTTTCTTTTTTTCTTTCTTCCTCTTTTTTTTCTACTTTCTTTTTCCTCTTTCTCCCTATTTATGCACCTTCTCCTTTCTTCTTCTTCTTCTTTCTTCTACTTCTCTTATTTCTTTTTATTCTTCTTCTTCTTCTTGTTCTTCTTATTCCTTCTTCTTCTTTCTTTTTCTTCTTTCTTATTCTTCTCCTTCATTTCCACTTTCTTCTTTCTTCTTCTTTCTTCTTCTTCTTCTTTTTCTTCTTCTTCTTATTCTTCTTCTCCTTTTATCTTTTACTTCTTTATTCTTCTTCACCTTCTTCTTCTTCTTCTTTCTTATTCTTTATTCTTCTTCTTCTTTCTTCTTCTTCTTTCTTCTTCTTCATTATTCTTCTACCTTCTCCTTCTTCTTTCTTCTTCTTCTACTTTCTTCTTCTTCCTCTTCATCTTCTCCATCCTTTTTCTTGTTCTTGTTCTCTTTTCTTCTTCTATCTTCTTCTACTTCTTTCTTCTTCTTCTTTCTTCTTCTTTCATCTTCTTCTTCTTCTTTCTTCCTCATTTTCTTCTCTTCTTTTCCTTATTCTTCTTCTTGTTCTTTATTCTTCTGTTACTTCTTCTTATTCTTCTTCTTGTTGATTCTTTTTCTTTTTCTTCTTTTTCTTTATTCTTCTTCTTTCTCCTTCTTTGTCTTTCTTCTTCTTCTTCTTATTCTTCTTATTCTTCTTCATTCATCTTCTTTTTCTTTCATGAGAAGAAGAAGAAGATGAAGATGAAAGAAAAAGAAAAAGAACAAGTGGAAAGAAGAAAGAAGAAAGAAGAGGAAAGAGAAGAATTAGAAGAAGAAATAGAAGAAGAAAGAGAAGAATAAGAAGAAGCAGAGGAAGAAGAAGAAAAAGAAGAAGAAGAAGAAGTAAAAGAAGAAGAAGAAGAAAAAGAAGAAGAAGAAGAGGAAGAAGAAAAAGAAGAGGAAGAAGAAGAAGAAGAAAAAGAAGAAAAAAGAAGAAAGACATAAGAATAGAAGAAGAAGAAGTAAAAGAAGTTGATGAAGATGACGAAGAAGAAGAAGAAGAAAAGAAGAAAGGAGAAAATGAACCAGTAGATGAAGAAGTTGATGAAAAAATGAGAAGAAAGAATAAGAAGAAGAAGAAAGAAGAAAAAAAGAAGAAGAAGAAATAAGAAGAAGAAGAAGAAGAAGAAGAAGAAAAAGAAAAAGAAGAAAGAAGAAGAAAGAAAGAGAAGAAGAAAGAAGAAAAAGAAAAACGACGAAGAAGAAAGAAGAAGAAGAAAGAAGATGATGAAGAAGATGAAGAAAATAATGATGAAAAACAAAGAAGATGAAAGAAGAAGAAAAAGAAAGAAAAACAAAAAAGAATACGAAAAATGAGAAAAAAAGAAAAAAAGGAGAAGAAAGAAGTAGAAGAATGAAGAAGAAAGACGAAAAAAAGCAAGAAGAGGAAGAAGAAGAATAAGAAGAAGAAGAAGAGGATGATGAAAAAGAAGGTGGAAAAGAAGAAAGAAGAAGAAAAAGAAAGATAAAGAATAAAGAAGAAAAAGAATAAAGAACTAGGTTGAAGAAGAAAAAGAAAGAAGTAGAAGAAGAAGAAAAGGAAGAATGAAGAAGAGAAAGAAGAAGCAGAAGAAAGTTTAAGTAGAAGAAGAATAAGAAAGAAGAAAAGGAAGAGCAAAGAAGAAGAAGAAGTAGTAGTAGAAGAAGAAGAAGAACATAGAAAGAAAAAGAAGAAGAAGAAGAAGAAGAAGAAGAAGAAGAAGAAGAAGAAAGAAGAAAGAAGAAACACATAAGAGAAGAAGAAGAGGAGGAAGAAGAAGAAATAAGAAGTAAAAAGAAGAAAAAAAGGATAAAGAAGAAGAAATAATAGAAAAAAAAAGAAGAAGATGAAGAAGAAAGAGGAAGAAATAAGAAGTAGAAGAAAAAAAGAAGAAGATAGAAGAAGCAGAAAAATGAAGAAAAAGAAAGAAGAAGAAGAAAAACAAGAAGAAGAAGAAGAAGAGGAACAAGAAGAAGGAAAAGAAGAATAAAGAAGGAAAAGAAAAAGAACGAAAAAAGGAAATTCTTTCTTGTTCTTCTTCTTTCTTCTTCTTCTTCTTCTTCTTCTTCTTCTTCTACTTCTTCTTTCTTTGTCTTCCTCTTTCTTCTTCGTCTTCTTTCTTCTTTTTGTATCTACTTCCTATTTATTCTTCTTATTCTTCCATCCTCTTCTTTCTTCTCTCTCTTCTTTCTTCTTATTTCTTCTTCATCTTCTTCTTTTTTCTTCTTCTTCTTCTTCTTCTTCTTTATTCTTTTACTTCTTCTTCTTCTTCTTTTACTTCTTTTTATTCTTCTTGTTCTTCTTTTTATTTCTTTTTCTTCTTCTTTCTTCTTCTTTTCCTTTCTTCTCTTCTTTCTTCTTCTTTTTTCTTACCCTTGTTCTTTATTCTTCTTCTTCTTCCTCTTCTTCTTCTTCTTCTTCTTCTTCTTTCTCTTTTTTTTCTTCTTCTTTCTTCTTCTTCTTCTTTCTTTTCTTCTTCGTTCTTCTTCTTCTTCTTCTTCTTCTTCTTCTTCTATTTCTTCTTCTTTTCTCTTGTTCTTCTTCTTCTTCTGTCTTCTTCTTCTTTCTTATTATTCTTTCTTCTTCTTTCTACTTCTTCTTTCTTCTTTTTTTTCTTCTTTTTTTTCCTCTTCTTCTTCATTTTCTTCTTCCTCTTCTTCCATATCTTTTTTTTCTTGTTCTTCTTCTTTTTCTTCTTCAACTTCTCCTTAACTTTTCTTCTTCTTCTTCCTTCTTCTTTCTTCTTAATCTTTCTTATTTCTTCTTCTTCTTCTTCCTTCTTCTTCTTCATCTTCTTCTTCTTCGTTCTTCTTCTTCTTTCTTCTTCTTCTTCTTCGTTCTTCTTCTTCTTTCTTCTTCTTCTTCTTCTTCTTCTTCGTTCTTTCTTCTTTCTTCTTCTTCTTCTCCTTTCTTCGTCCTCATTGTTTCTTCTTCTTTTTTCTTCTTTTTTTCTTCCTCTTTTTCTTCGTCTTCTTCTCTTTCATCTACTTTCTTCCTCTTCTTCTTTTTCTTCTTTCTTGTTCTTTCTTGTTCTTCTTCTTCCTTCTTTTTTTCTTCCTTCTTTCTTCTTCTTTCTTCTTCTTCTTCTTCTTTTTCTTCTTCTTCTTCTTCTTCTTTTTCATCTTTTTTTTCTTCTTCTTCTTCTTTTTTATTCTTTTTCTTCTTCTTTTTTATTCTTTTTCTTCTTCTACTTCTTTTTTATTCTTTTTCTTCTTCTTCTTCTGATTTTTCTACTTCCTATTATTTTTCTTGTACTTCTTCTTTTTCTTCTTCTTTCTTCTTCTACTTGTTTTTCGTCTTCTTTCTTCTTCTACTTCTTTTTCTTCTTCTTTCTTCTTCTTCTTCTTCTACTTCATCGTGTTTCTTCTTCTTTTTCTCCTTCATTCTCTTTCAACTTCTTTCTTCTTCATCTTCTTTTTTCTTACCCTTCTACTTCTTCTTTTTCTTCTTCAATCTACTTCTTTCTTCCTTTTTCTTATTATTCTTCTTTTTGCTTCTTCTACATCTTTCTTCTTTTTCTTCTTTTTCATCTTCTTCTTCTTTTTCTACTTCTTTCGTCTTCTTCTTCTTCTTCATCTTCTACTTTATCTTCTTCTTATCTTATTATTATTATTATTATTATTATTATTCTTCTACTACATCTTTCTTCTTGCATCTTCTTCCTCTTTTATTATTTTTCATTCATCTTCTTCTTCTTTCTTCTTCTTCTTTCATCTTCTTTTTTCTCCCTTCTTCTTCTTGTTCTTCATTCTTCTTCTTTATTATTTTTCATTCTTCTTCTTCTTCTCCTTTTTTCTTCTTCTTTCTTCTTTTTCTTCTACCTTCTTGTTCTACTTTCTTCTTCATTCTTCTTCTACTTCTTTCTTCATCTTCGTTCTTCTTCTTTCTTCCTCTTCTTCTTCTTTTTATGCTTCAGCTTCATCTTCTTCTTCTTCTACTTCTTGTTCTTCTTTTTTATTCTTATTTTTCTACTTCTTTCTTTCTCTTCTTCTTTCTTCTTTTTTTATCTACTTCTTTCTTCTTCTTTGTCTTCCTCTTCTTCTTCTTCTTCTTCCTCTTCTTCTTCTTTCTTCTTCTTCTTCCTTCTTCTTCTTGATCTTCATCATCTTCTTCTTCTTCTAGTTCTTCTTCTTTATTCTTCTATATCTTTTTCTTCTTTTTCTTCTTCTTCTTCTTCATCTTCTTCTTCTTCTTCTTTCTTCTTCTTCTTCTTCATCCTTCTTTCTTGTTCTTCTTTCTTCTTCTTTTTTTCTTCTTCTTCTTCTTCTTCTTCTTCTTTCTTCTTCTTTCTTCTTCCTTCTTCTTTTTCATTTTCTTTCTTCTTCTTCATCCATCTCTTTTCTTCTTGTTCCCTCTTCTTCTTCTTCCTTCTCTTTTTCATTTTCTTTCTTCTTCTTCATCCATCTCTTTTCTTCTTGTTCCCTATTCTTCTTCTTTCTTCTTCTTCTTCTACCCTCTTCTACTTCTTTTTTCTTCTTCTTTCTTCTACTTCTTTCATCTTCCTCTTTTTTTCTCTTCTACTTCTTTTTTCTTCTTCTTTTTTCTTCCTAATCTTTGTTCTTTTTTCATCTTCTTTCTTCTTGTTCCTCTTTCTTCATCATCTTCTTCTTCTTCTTCTTCTTTATTCTTCTGGATCTTCTTTAGCTTCTTTCTTTTTGTTCTTCTTCTTTCTTCTTCTTTTTCTTTCTTCTTCATTCGTCTTCCTCGTCTTTCTTCGTCTAATTCTTCTTCTCCTTCTTCTTCTTCTTCTTCTTCTTCTTCATTCTGCTTCTTCATCTTTGTTCTTGTTCTACTACTTCGTCTTCTTCTTCTTCTTCTTCTTCTTCTTCTTCCTCTTTCTTTATTTTTCTTCTTATTCTTCTTCTTATTCATTCTTCTTCTTTCTTTTTCTTCTTCTTCTTCCTTCTTCTTCTTCTTCTTCTTCTTGTTCTTCTTCTTCTACTTGTTCTTTTTTCTTCTTCTTGTTCTTCTTTTTGCTCTTCTTCCTCTATTTCTTCTTCTTTCTCTTCTTCTTTCTTCTTCTTTTTCTTTCTTCTTCTTTTTCTTTCATCTTCTTTTTCTTTCATCTTCTTCTACTTCTTTGTTCTTCATCTTTCTTTTTTCTTCTTTTTCTTCTTCTTTCTTTTTCATATTTCTTCTTCAACTACTTTCTTCTTGTTCTTCATCTTCTTTCTTTTTCTTCTACCCTCTTCCTCTTCATTCTTCTTCATTCTTCTTTGTCTTATTTCTTTTTCTCATACTCCTTCTTCTTCTTCTTCTTTCATTTATTTCTTTCTTCTACTTCTTTATTCTTCTTTCTTGTTCTTTATTCATCTTCTTCTTCTTCTTCTTCTTTCTTCCACTTCTTCTTCCTTCTTCTTTGTACTTCCTTTTCCATCTTCTTCTTGTTTCTTCTTCTTCTTCTTCATTTTTCTTCTTCTTTCTTCTTCCTCTTCTTCTTATTTTTCTTCTTCTTCTTCTTTTTCTTCTCGTTGTTCTTCTTTATTCTTCTTCTTCTATTTCTTCTTCTACTTCTTCTATTTCTTCTTCTTCTTCTTCTTCTTCTTTCTTCTACTTCTTCTTGTTCTTCTTCTACTTCTCACTACTTTTTTTTCTTCTTCCTCTTCTTCTTTCTTCTTCTTCTTCGTATTCTTATTCTTATTCTTCATTCTTCATCGCCTTTCTTCAATCGTTTTCCTCTTTTTTCTTCTTTTTCTTTATTCTTCTTCTTTCTTCTTTTTCATCCTCTTTTCCTATCTTCTTCTTCTTTCATCTTCTGCTTCTTCTTTCTTCTACTTCTTTTTTCTTCTGCTTTCTTCTTCTTCTTCTACTTTCATCTTCCACTTCTCCTTTCTTCCTCCTCTTCTTTCTTCTTCTTCTTTGTTCTTCTTTTTTTCTTCTTTCTTTTTTTCTTTCTTCTTCCTTTTTTTCTTCTTTCTTTTTCCTCTTTCTCCTTATTTCTTTGTCTTCTCCTTTCTTCTTCTTCTTCTCTCTTCTACTTCTCCTATTTCTTTTTATTCTTCATCTTCTTCTTCTTATTCCTTCTTTCTTTTTCTTCTTTCATATTCTACTCCTTTTTTCACTTTCTTCTTCTTCTTCTTCTTTCTTCTTCTTCTTCTTCTTCTTCTTTTTCTTCCTCCTCTTCTTCTTCTTCTTTCTTCTTCTTATTCTTCTTCTCCTTTTATCTTTTACTTCTTTATTCTTCTTCCCACTACTTTTTCTTCTTCTTTCTTATTCTTTATTCTTCTACTTCTTTCTTCTTCTTCTTCATTATTCTTCTACTTCTCCTTCTTTCTTCTTCTTCTACTTTCTTCTTCTTCCTCTTCTTCTACTTCATCTTATTTCTTGTTGTTCTTCTCCTTTATTCTTCTATCTTCTTCTACTTCTTTCTTCTTCTTCTTCTTTCTTCTTATTTCTTCTTCTTCTTCTTCTTTCTTCCTCATTTTCCTCTTCTCTTCTTTTTCTTTTTCTTCTTCTAGTTCTTTGTTCTTCTATTGCTTCTTCTTCTTCTTCTTCTTGTTCATTCTTTTTCTTCTTCCTTCTTCTTTTTCTTTATTATTCTTCTTTCTCCTTCTTTGTCTTTCTTCTTCTTCTTCTTATTCTTCTTATTCTTCTTCATTCTTCTTCTTTTCCTTTCTTGTTTTCTACTTCTTCTTTCTTGTTGTTCTTCTACTTTTTGTTTCTCTTTTTGTTCTTCTTCTTCTTTCTTCTACATCTTTTTCTTCTTCTTATTTTTTTCTTCTTTCTTCTTCTTCTTCTTCTTGTCCTTCTTCTTCTTCTTCTAGTTCTTTATTCTTCTTCTTCTTCTTCTTCTTCTTCTTCTTCTTCTTTCTTCTTTTTCTCCTTCTTCTTCATTCTTCTTCATTCTTCTTCGCCTTCTTCTTCTTCTTCTTGTTTCTTCTTCATCTTTCATCATCCTTCTTGTTTTTCTTTCTTCTTCTTTCTACTCTTTCTTCTTCCTCTTCCTTCTTCTTCTTTTTCATTTTCTTTCTTCTTCTTCTTTTTTCTTCTTTTTCTTCCCTCCTCTTCTACTTTCTTCTTCTTCTTTCTTCTTCTCCTCTACTTCTTCATTTTCTATTTTCTTCTTCCTTCTTTCTTCAAATTCTTCTTTCTTCTTCTTCTTTCTCGTTCTTCCTTTTTTGTCTTCTTTTTTTCTTCGTCTTCTTCTTTCTTCTTTTTCTTTGTACTTCCTTCTTCTTCTTCTTTCTACTGCCTTCTTCTTCTTCTTCTTTCTTCTTCTTCTTCTTCTTTCTTGTTTCTCTTCCTCTTCTTTCTTTAAGTTTCTTCATTTTCTTCATCTTTCTTCTTCTTCTTCTTATTCATCTTCTTCTACTTCTTTCTTTCCTTCTTTCTTCTTTTTAATTCTTTTTCTTTTTTCTTCTTCTTTCTTCTTCCTCTTCTTTCTTCTCCTTCTTCTCTATTTTTCTTCTTCGTTTTCTTCTTCTTCTTCTTCATTTTCTTCTTCTTCTTCTTCTTCTTCTTCTTCTTTCTTCTTGTTTTTTCTTCTTCTTCTTTCATTTTCTTTTTTTCTTCTTCTTTCATCATCATCTTATTCTTCTTCATCTTCTTTCTATTTCTTCTTCTTTCTTCCTCTTCTTTTATCTATTTATACTTTTTCTTCATCTTCTTCTTCTTCTATCTATTTGTTCTTCTTCTTCTTCTTCTTCACCTTTCTTCTTCTTTCTTGTTCTTCTTGTTTCTTGCTCTTCCTTCTTCTTCTTCTCTCTTTTTCTTCTTTCTTCTTCTTCTTCTTTTTCTTTTTTGTCCCTCTTCTTTCCTCTTCTTCTTCCTTATTCTTTCCTCTTCTTCTCTCTTCTTCTTCTTCTTCTTCTTCTTCTTCTTCTTCGTCTTCTTCTTCTTCTTCTTCGTCTTCTTCTTCTTTCTTCTTCTTCTACTACTTCTTCATTCTTCTTCTTTCTCCTTATGCGTCCTTCGTCTTCTTCTTCTTCTTCTTCTTTTTCGTGAGTTCTTCTTCATCTTCTTTTTTCTTCATCCTCCTTCTCTATCTCCTTCTTCTTCATCATCTTCTTCTTCTTCTTCTTCTTTCCTCTTCTTCTTCCTTGTTCTTCTTTCTTTTACTTCTTTTTTCTTCTTTCTTCTTCTTCTTCTTTCGTCTTCTTCTTCTTCTTCTTTCTTCCTCTTCTTCTTCTTCTTTCTGCTTCCTTTTTGTTCTTCTTTTTTTCCTTCTTTCTTTTTTTCTTGCTTCTTCCTCTTCCATTTTCAATTTTCTTTTTCTTTTTTTTCCTTCATTCTTCTTCTCCTTTCTTCTTCTTCTTCTTTCTTCAACTTCTCCTTTTTCTTTTTCTACTTCTTCTTCTTCTTCTTCTTCTTCTTTCTTCTTCTTCTTATTCTTCTTCTTCTTCTTCTATCTTTTACGTCTTTTTTCTTCTTCCCCCTTCTTCTTCTTCTTCTTCTTTCTTATTCTTTATTCTTCTTCTTCTTTCCTCTTCTTCTTCTTCATTATTCTTCTAATTTCTTCTCTTTCTTCTTCTTCTTCTTTCTTCAACTTTCTCTTCTTCTTCTCCATATTCTTTCTTGTTCTTCTTCTCCTTTCTTCTTCTAACTAATCTACTTCTATCTTCTTTTTCTTTCTTCTTCTTTCTTCTTCTTCTTCTTTCTTCTTCCTCTTCTTCTTCTTCTACTCTTCTTCTTCTTCTTCTTCTTCTTCTTCCTCATTCTTTTTCTTCTTCGTTCTTCTTTTTCTTTATTCTTCTTCTTTCTCCATCTTCTTCTTTCTTCTTCTTCTTCTTCTTCTATTCTTATTCTTCTTCTTTTTCTTTCTTGTTCTTCTACTTCTTCTTTCTTGTTCTTGTTCTTGTTCTTCTTCTTCTTCTTCTTCTTCTCCTTCTTCTTCTTCTTCTTTCTTCTCCATCTTCTTCTTCTTCTTCATTGTTTTTCATATTTCTTCTTCTTCTTCTTCTTCTTCTTCTTCTTCTTCTAGTTCTTCTTCTTCTTCTTCTTCTTCTTCTTCTTCTTTCTTCTTCTTCTTCTTCTTCTTCCTTATTCTTCACTCTTCTTCTTCTTCTTCTTCTTCTTCTTTATTCTTCATCTATCTTCATCCTTCTTGTTTTTCTTTCTTCTTCTTCTTTCTTCTTCTTCTTCTTTCCTCTTCTTTCTTCTTCCTCTTCTTTCTTCTTCTTCTTCTTCTATTTCTTTTTTCTTCTTCTTCTTTCTTCACCTTTCTTCAAATTCTTCTCTCTTCTTCTTCTTTCTCATTCTTCTTTTTTCGCCTTCTTCTTTTTTCTTCCTCTTCTTCTTTCTTCTTCTTATTTCTACTTCTTTCTTCTTCTTTCAATATCCTTCTTCTTCTTCTTTCTTCATCTTCTTCTTCCTTTTTCTTGTTTCTCTTCCTCTTCTTTCTTCAAGTTTCTTCATTTTCTTCTTCTTTCTTCTTCTTTCTTCTTCTTTCTTCTTCTTCTTCTTCATCTTCTTCTTCTACTTATTCTTCCTTTCCCACTTTCTTCTTCTTAATTCCTCTTCTTTTTCTTTCTTCTCCATCTTCTCCATTTTTCTTCTTCTTCTTCATCTTCTTCTTCTTCCTTTTCTTCTTCTTCTTCTTCTTCTTCTTCTTCTTTCTTCTTCTTTTTTCTTCTTCATTTTCTTTCGTCTTCTTCTTCTTCTTCTTCTTCATCTTTTTCCTCCTTCTCTCTTCTTCTTTTTTATTCATCTTCTATCTATCTATTTCTTCTTCTTCTTGTTCTCCTTCTTTCGTGTTCTTCTTCTTTCTTGTGCATCCTTCTTCTTCTTCTTCTTTCTTCTTCTTTCTTCCTCTTCTTTTTTTCTCCCTCTGCTTTCCACTTCTTCTTTCATCTTATTTCTTCTTCTTCTTCTTTCTTCCTTCTTCTTTTTTCTCTTTCTTCTTCTACTTCTTTTTCTTCTTCTTCCTTCTTCTTTCTTCTACTTCTTCTTTCATCTTTTTCTTTCTTCTTTTTTATTACTCTTCCTCTTCTTTCTCTTCTTCTTTCATCTTCTTCCTTCAACTTCCTTTTCCATCTTATTCTACTTTCCTCTTCTTATTCTTCTTTTTCTTCTTCTTCTTCTTCTTCTTCTTCTTCTTTCTTCTTCTTCTCCTTCTTCTTTCTTCTTCTTCTCCTTCTTCTTTCTTCTTCTTTCTTCTTCTTCTTCATCTTATTATTCTTCTTCTCTCATCATTTTTCTTTCACCTTCTTGTTTTTCTTTCTTCTTCTTCTTTCTTCTTCTTTCTTCTTCCTATTCTTTCTTCTTCCTATTCTTTCTTCTTCTTCTTCTTTTTCTATCTTATTCTTCTTCTTCAACTTCTTCTTTCTTTTTTTTCTTCCCTCCTCTTCTACTTTCTTTCTTCTTCTTATTTCTTCTTCTCCTTTAACTTCTTCTTTCTCATTCTTCTTTTTTCGTCTTCTTTTTTTTCCTCCTCTTCTTCTTTCTTCTTCTTTCTGCTTTCGTCTTCTTCTTCTTTCTTCTTCTTCTTCTTCTTTCTACTGCCTTCTTCTTCTTCCTTCTTCTTCTTCTTCTTACTTGTATATCTTCCTCTTCTTTCTTTAAGTTTCTTCATTTTCTTCTTCTTTCTCTCTTCTTTTTTCTTCTTTCTTCTTCTTCTTCTTCATTATCATCTTCTTCTTCTACTTCTTCTTTCTTACCTTCTTTCTTCTTCTTCTTAATTCTTCTTTCTTCTCCTTCTTCTCTATTTTTCTTCTTCTTCTTCTTCTTCTTCTTCTTCTTCTTCTTTATTCTTCTTCTTTTTTTTCTTCTTCTTCTTCTATCAACTTCTTCTTATTCTTCTTCTTCTTTCATCTTCTTCTTCTTCTTGATCATCTACTTCATCCTTCTACTTCTCTCTTCTCCTTCTTTCTTCTTCTTCTTCTATCTATTTCTTCTTCTTCTTCTTCTTCTTCGTCTTCTTCATCTTCTTCTTCTTCTTTCTTCTTCTTCTTTCTTGCTCTTCTTCTTTCTTGCTCTTCCTTGTTCTTCTTCTCTCTTCTTCTTCTTTCTTCTTCTTTTTTTTCTTTTTTCTCCCTCTTCTTTCCTATTATTCTTCCTTCTTCTTTCTTCTTCTTCTCTCTTCTTCTTCTTCTTCTTCTTCTACTTTGTCATCTTCTTTTTCTTCTTCTTTCTTCTTCTTCTTCTTCATTCTACTTCTTCTTTCTCCTTCTTCTTCCTTCTTCATCTTTTTCTTCTTCTTCTTCTTCTTCTTCTTCTTCTTCTTTTTCCTCTAGTTCTTCTTCTTCTTATATTTCTTCTTCTTCTTTTTCATCTTTTTCATCTTTTTCTACTTCTTCTTCTTCTTCTTTTTCTTCTTCTTCTTCTTCTTCTTCTTCCTATTCTTCTTCTTCTACTTCTTCTTGTTCTTCTTCTTTCTTCTTCCTCTTTTTCTTTCTTCTTCTTCTTCTTCTTCTTCTTCTTCTACTACTACTACTACTTATTTTTCTTTCCTCATCGTTATTCTTCAATCGTTTTCCTCTTCTTTCTTCTTCTTCATTGTTCTTTTTTTTTCTTCTTCTTCATCCTCTTTTTTCTTTCTTCTTCATCATCATCTTCTTCTTCTTCTTTCCTCTTCTTCTTCCTTGTTCTTCTTTCTTCTACTTTTTTCTTCTTCTTTCTTCTTCTTCTTCATCCTACTTCTTCTTCTTTTTTTGCCTTCTTCTATCTTGTTCTACTTCTTCGTCTTCTACTACTTCTTCTTCTTCTTTCTCCTTCTTCTTCCTCTTTTTTCTTCTTCTATCTTCTACTTTTTCTTTTTTTCTTCTTCCCTCTTGTTCTTCTTTCTTATTCTCTATAGTTCTTCTTTTTTCTTCTTCTTTCTTCTTCTTTTTCCTTCTTCTTCTTCTTCTTCTTCTACTACTTCCTCTTCTTCTTCTTCCTTTTTATTCTTCTGCTTGTTCTTCTTCTTTCTTTTTCTTCTTCTTCTTTTTTATTCTTTTTCTTTCTTCTTCTTTCTTCTTCTTCGTTTTTCTTCTTCTTTTTCTTCTTCTTCTTCTTCTCTCTTTTTCTTCTTCCTCCCTCTTACTGTTCTTTCTTCTTAATTTTCTTTTTCTTCTTTCTTCCTCTTCTTCTTTCTGCTTCTTCTTTCTAGCTCTTCTTTCTTTTTTTTTCTTTCTTCTTCTTTCTTCTTCCTCTTTTTTCTTGTTTTTCTTCATCATTCTTTTTCTTTCTTCTTCTTCTTTCTAATCTTCATCTCTTCTTCTTCTTCTTCTTCTTCTTCTTCTTCTTTCTCTTCTTCTTCTTCTTCTTCTTCTTCCTCTTCTTTCTTATTTCTTCTTTCTTTTTCTTCTTTCTTGTTCTAATTCTTTCTTCTTATTCTTTCATCTTCTTCTTCTTTCTTCTTCACCTTCTTTTTCTTTTTCTTCTTCTTTCTCCTTCTTCTTTATTCTTCTTCTTCTTTCTTCTTCTTCTTCTTCTTCTTCTTTTTCTTCTACTTTCTTCTTCTTCTTCTTCTTCTTCATTCTTCTTTTTCTTCTTTCTTTTTCTTCTTTCTTATTCTTCTACTTCTCTATTTTCTTCTTCTTCTTCTCCTTCATATTCTTCTTCTTCTTCTTTCTTCTTCTTCGTCTTCATCTTCTTCTTCAACTTTTTCTTCTCCTTCTTCTTCTTCTTCTTCTTCTTCTTCCTTTTATTTCTTCTTCTTTTTCCTCTTCTTCTACTTCCTTCGTCTTTTACCTTCTACTTCTTACTTTTTCTTTCTTCTTCTTCTTCTATCTTTTTCCCTTTCTTCTTCTTCTTCTTCTTCTACTTCTTTATCTTCTTCTTCTTTCCTCTTCTTCTTTCTTGTTCTTCTTCTTTCTTCTTCTTTATAATTCTTCTTCCTTCTTCTTTCTTTTTATTCTTCTTTCTTCTTCTTCTTTCTTCTTATTCTTCTTTCTTCTTCTTCTTCAATTCTTTTTTTCTTCCTCTTCTTCTTCTTCCTTCTTCTTCTTCTTCTTCTTCTTCTTCTTACATCTTCTTTCTTCTCCTTATTCATTCTTCTTCTTCTTTCTTCTTTTTTTTCTTCATCTTCTTCTTATTCTTCTTCTTCTACATCTTCTTTCTTCTCTGTCCTTCTTCTTTCTTTTTCTTCTTTCTTTTCCTTCTTTCTTCTTCTGCTTCTTTCCTCTTCTTCTTCTTGTTTTTCTTTCTTGTTTTTCTTCCTCTTTCTTCTACTTTCATCTTCTTGTTCTTTCTTCTTCTTCTTCTTCCTCTTCCTCATTCCTCTTCTTCTTCTTCTTCCTCCTCCTCCTCCTCTTCTTCTTTTATCTTCTTCTTATTCTTCTTCTTCTTCATTCTGCTTCTTCATTCTTCTTCTTCTTCTTTTTCTTCTTCTTTCTTCTACTTCTTCCCTCTTCTTCTTCTATGTTATTCTTTATTCTTTTTTTCTTCTTCTTTCTTCTTTTTTTTTTATTCTTCTTCGTTCTTTCTTTCACCTCCTTGTTCTTCTTTCTTCTTATTATTCTTTTTTCTTCTCTCCCTTCTTCTTCTTCTTCTTCTTCTTCTTCTTTCTTTTTCATTATTCTTTCTTCTTCTCCTTCTTCCTCTTCTTTCTTGTTCTTTCTTCTTCTACTTTATTCTTCTTCATCTTTCTTCTTCTTCTTCTTCTTCCTCTTCTGCTTCCTCTTCTTCTTCACCTTCTTCTTCATTCTTCTTCTTGTTCCTGTTCTTCTTTCTTTTTCATCTTCTTCACTTTCTTTCTTCTTCTTCTTCTTTCTTCTTCTTCTACCATCTCATTGCTCTTTCTTTCTTCTTCTTCTTCTTCTTTCTAACTTTTATCTTCTTCTTGTTCTTCTTGTTCTTTTTTATTCTTCTTTATCCTTCTTCTTTCTTCTTCTTCTTCTTTCTTTTTCTTCTTTCTTCCTCTTCATCACCTTTCTAGTTCTTCCTTCTTTTTCTTTCTTTCTTCGTCTTCTTCTTCTAACTTCTTCTTTCTTCTTCCTCTTCTTTCTTCTTTTTCTTCTTCTTTCTTCTTCTTCTTTTTCATCTTCTTCTTTTTCTTCTTTTTCTTGTTCTTCTTTATCTTCTTCTTCTTCTTCTTCTTTTTCTTCTTCTTCCTCTTCTTTCTTCTTCTTCTTCTTCTTTCTTCTTCTTTTTTCTTTTTCTAAATCTTTCTTCTTCTTCTTTCTTCTTCTCCTTCTTTCTTCTTCACCTTATTTTTCTTTTTTTCTTCTTTCTCCTTCTTTTTTCTTCTTCGTCTTCCTTCTCCTTCTTCTTTCTTCTTCTTCTTCTTCTTCTTCTTTCTTCTTCTTCTTCTACTTCTTCTTCTTCTTCTTCTTTCTTCTTCTTTTTCTTCATCTTCATTATTCTTCTTCTTCTTTCTTCTTCTTCTTCTTCTACTTCTTCTTCTTCTTCTTTCTTCTTTTTCTTCTTCTTTTTCATTTTTCTTCTTCTTTCTTCTTCATCTTCATTCTTCTTCTTCATCTTTCTTCTACTTCTTCTCTTCTTCTTCTTCTTCTTCTTCTTCTTCTTCTTTCTTCTTCTTCTTCTTTTTCTTCTCCTTCTTTTTTTTTCTTCTGCTTCTTCTTTTTCTATCTTCTTCATTCTTCTTCTTTCTCTTTTTTTTCTTCTTTCTTCTTTTTCTATGTTCTTATTCTTCTTCTTGTTTTACTTCTTCTTCTCCTCCTTCTTCTTTCATCTTCTTCTTCTTCTTCATTCTTCTTCTTCTTCTTCTTCTTCTTCTTTCTTCTTGTTTTCATCTTCTTCTTCTCCTTCTTTTTCTTCCTTCTTCTTTCTTCTTCTCCTTTCTTATTCTTCTTTTTCTTCTTCATCTTCTTCTGCTTCTTTCTTCTTTCTTCTTCCTCTTCTTTCTTTTTTTTCTTTCTTCTTCTTCTTCTTCTTTCTTATTCTTCTTCTTCATGTTCTTTCTTCTTCTTCTTCTTTCTACTTCTTCTTCTTCTCCTTCTTCTTCCCCTTCTTCTTGTTGTTTTTTTTTCTTCTTCTTTCTCCTTTGTTGTACTTCTTTCTTCTTCTTATTTCTTCTTCTTTTCTGGTCTTCTTCTTCTTCTTGTATCTTCCTCTTTTTCTTTTGTCTTCTTCTTTCTACTTTTTCCTTCTTCATCTTCTTCCTTCTTCTTCTTCTTCTTTCTTCTTCCTCTTCTTTCTTCTTCTTTCTTGTTTTTCTTCTTCTTTCTACTTCCTCTTCTTTCATCTTCTTCTTCTCCTTTCTTTATCTTCTTCTTTTTCTTCTTCTTCTTATTATTATTATTCTTTCCTCTTCTTCTTTCTTCTTCTTCTTATTTCTTCTTCTTTTTTAGTCTTCTTCTTCTTTCTTCTTCTTGCTTCTGCTTCTTTTTCCTTCTTCTTCTCCTATTTCTTTTTTCTTCTTCTTCTTCTTTCTTCTTCTTCTTCCTTTTTCTTCTTCCTTCTTCTTTCTTCTTCTTCTTCTTCTTTCTTCTACCCTTTCTCGTTCTTCTTCTTCTTTCGTCTTCTTCTACCTTCTTCTTTCCTCTTCTTCTTTCTTCCTCTTCTTCTTCTTTCTTTTTTTTCATCTTTCTTCTTCTACTTTATTCTTCTTCTTCTTTCTTCCTCTTCTTCTACTTCTTCGTTCTTCTTCTTCATCATCATCTTCTTCTTCTTCTCTCTTTTTCGTCATCTTCCTTCTTCATTCTTTTTCTTCTTCTTTCTTCTTTTTCTTATTTCTTCCTCTTCTTTTTTCTTCTTCATCTTTCAACTTCTCCTTCTTTCTTCATTTTCTTTTTTCTTCTTTCTTCTTCTTCTTCCCCTTCTTCTTTCTCGTTGTTTCTTCTTTTTCTTCTTTCTTCTTCTCCTTCTTCTTCTTCTTACTTCTTCTTTCTTCATCTTGTTTTTTCATCTTCTTCTTCCTCTTCTTCTTTCATCTTCTTTTTTCTTCACCTTCTTTCTTCTTCTTTTTCCTCTTCACATTCCTTCTTATTCTTTCATCTTCGTCTTCTTTCTTCTTCTTTATTCTTTTTCTTCTTCTTCTTCTATTTCTTCTTAAATCATCTTATTCTTTTTTTCCTCTTCATCTTCTTCTTCTTTCTTCGTCTTCTTCTTCTTCTTCTTCTTCTTCTTCTTCTTTTTCTTTCTTTTTCTTCTTCTTCCTCTTCTTCCTTCTTCTTCTATCTTCTTCTTCTTCTTCTTCTTCTTCTTCTTCTTCTTCTTTTTTCTTCTCTTCTTTCTTGTTCTTCATCTTTCTTCTTCTTTCTACTTCTTCTTCTTTCTTCTTCTTCTCTTCTTCATTTTTCTTCTTCTTCTTGTTCTTTCTTCTTCTAGTTTGTTCTTTTTCTTGTTTATTCTTTTACTTGTTCTTTTTTTTCTTCTTCTTTGTTCGTCTTTCTTCTTCTTGTTCTTGCTTCTCTTCTTCTTCTACTTCTTCTTTCTTGTTCTTCTTTCTTTTTTATTTTTCTTCTTCTTTCTTCTTCTTCTTACTTCTTCCTCTTCTTTCTTCTTCTTCTTTCTTTTTCTTTCTTCCACTTCTTTTTTCTACTTTCTTTTTCTTCCTTCTTCTTCTTCTTTCTTCTTCTTCGTTCTTCTTCTCTTCTTCTTCTATATTCTTCTTCTCCATCTTTTTCTTCTACATCTTTCTTCTTTCTTCTACTTCTTTTATCAAATTCTTCTATTTGTTTTTCTTTTTTCTTATTCTTCCTCTTTTTTCTTTCCTCTTTTTTCTTCTTCTTCTTGCTTCTACATCTTCTGTCTTCTTTTTTTTCTTCTTCTTCTTTATTCTGCTTCCTACTTCTTCTTTCTTCTTCTTTCTTTTTCTTCTCAATCTTCTTTTTCTGCTTCTTCTTCTTCTTCCTTCTTAATTCTTCTTCTTCTTCATCTTTTTCTACTTCTTGTTATTCTTCTTGTTCTTCTTTCTTCTTATTTTTCTTCTTCTTTCTTCTTAATCTTCTTTTTCTTCTTCTTCTTCTTCTTCTTCTTCTTCTTTATTCTTATTCTTTTGTCTTTTTTCTTCTCCTTATTCGTTCTTCTTCTTCTTTCTTCTTCTTCTTCTTCTTCTTCTTCGTCTTCTTCTTCTTCTTCTTCTTCTTCATTCTTCTTTTTCTTCTTCTTTTTCAATTTTCTTCTTCTTTCTTCCTCTTCTTTGTACTTCTTTCATTTTCTACTTCTTATTTCTACTTCTTCTTCTTCTTCTTCTACTTCTACTTCATTTTCTTCTTCTTCTTTTTTATTCTTCTTCTCCTTCTTTCTTCTTCTTCATCTTCTTCTTTCTTTTTCTTCTTCTTCTTCTTCCTCTTATTCTTTTTCTTCTCCTTTTTTTTTTCTTCTGCTTCTTTTTTTCTATCTTCTTCTTCTTCTTCATTCTTCTTTTTTCTCTTTATTTTTCTTCTTTCTTCTTCTTCTTTCTTCTTCTTCTTCTTCTTCTTTTTCTTCTTCTTCCTTCTTCTTTTTCTTCTTCATTTTCAATTTTCTTTGTCTTTCTTCCTCTTCTTTGTACATCTTCTTCTTTCATTTTCTAGTTCTTCTTCTTCTTCTTCTTCTTCTTCTTCTTCTTCTTCTTCTTTCTTCTTCTTTCTTCTTCTTCTTTTTCTTCTTCTTCTTCTTCTTTATTCTTCTTCTTCTTCTTTATTCTTCTTCATCTTCTTATTTGTTTTTCTTCTTCTTCATCATCTTATTCTTTTTCTTGTCCTTCTTTTTTTTCTTCTGCTTCTTCTTTTTTTATCTTCTTCTTCTTCATTTTTCTTCTTTCTCTTTATTTTTCTTCTTCTTTCTTCTTCTTTCTTCTTATTCTTCTTCTTCTCTTTCTTCTTCTTCTTCTTCTTCTTCTTCTGCTTTCATCATCTTCTTCTTCTTCATCTTTCTTCTTCTTCTTCTTCTTCTTTTTGTTTCTTCTTCTTTTCATCTTCTTCTTATCCTTCTTTTTCTTCATTCTTTCTTCTTCTTCTTTCTTCTTCTTCTTTCTTATTCTTCTTTTTTCTTCTTCATCTTCTTATGCTTCTTTCTTCTTCATCTTTCTTCTCTTTTCTTCTTCTTCTTTCTTCTTTTTCTTTCTTCTTCTTTCTTGTTCTTCTACTTCATGTTCTTTCTTCTTCTTCTTCTTTCTACTTCTTCTTCTTCCTCTCCTTCTTCTTCCCCTTCTTCCTGTTATTCTTTTTTCTTCTTCTTCCTCCTTTCTTGTACTTCTTTCTTCTTCCTATTTCTTCTTTTTTGGTCTTCTTCTTGTTTTTGTTTCTTCCTCTTCTTCTTTCCCCTTCTTCTTTCTACTTCTTCCTTCTTCTTCTTCCTTCTTCTTTTTTCTTCTTCCTCTTCTTTCTTCTTCTTTCTTATTTTTCTTCTTCTTCCTCTTCTTTCTCCTTCTTCTCCTTTCTTTATCTTCTTCTTCTTCTTCTTCTTCTTCTCCTTCTTCTTCTTCTTCTTCTTCTTCTTTATTCTTCTTTTTCTTCTTCTTCTTCTTCAACTTCTTCTTCTTCTTCCTTCTTCTTCTTCTTCCTTCTTCTTCTTCTTTCTTCTTTCTCTTCTTTCTTCTTCTTTCTTGTTTTTCTTCTTCTTCTTCTTTCTTCTTCTTTTTTCTTCTTCCTCCTCTTTCTTCTTCTTCTCCTTTCTTTATCTTCTTCTTCTTCTTCTTTTCCTTGTTCTTCTTCTTCTTTCTTCTTTCTTCTTCTTCTTCTTCTTCTTCTTCTTCAACTTCTTCTTCCTCTTCTTCTTCTTCTTTTGCTTCAATCTTCTTCTTCTTCTTCTTATTCTTTCTTCTTCTTCTTCATTCTTCTTCTTCTTATTTCTTCTTCTTTCTTCTTCTTCTTTTTCTTCTTCTATCTTTTTCTTCCTCTTCTTCTTCTTCTTCTTCTTCTTCTACTTCCTCTTATTTCCTCTTCCTTTTTTATCTTCTTCTTTCTTCTTTTTCATTCTTCTTCTTCTTCTTTCTTCTTTCTTCTTCTTCTTTCTTCTACCTCTTCTTTATTCTTCCTCTTCTTCTTCTTCTTCTTCTTCTTCTTCATTGTTCTTCTTCTTCCTTTTTCTCTCTTCTCCTTCTTCGTTCTTCTTCATCTTCTTTCCTTTTCTTCTTCTTTCTTCTTCTTCTTCTTCTTCTTCTTTTTCTTTCTTCATCTTTCTTCTTTTCGTTCTTCTTCTTTCTTCTTCTTCTTCTTTCTTCTTCTTCATCTTTCTCTTTTTTCTTCTTCTTTATCTTTTTCTTCTTCTTCTTTGTTCTTCTTCTTCTTCTTCTTCTTTCTTCTTCTTCTTCTAGTTCTACTTCTTCTTCTTTCTTCTTGTTCTTCTTCTTCTTATTCTTCTTTCTTCTTCTTCTTGTACTTTATTCTTCTTCGTCTTTCTTCATTCGTCTTCATCTTCTGCTTTCTTTTATTTCTACAATTTTTTCTTTCTTCTACTTCTTTTTTCTTCTTCCATCTTCTTCATCTTTCATCTTCTTTCTTCCTCTTCTTCGTTCTTTTTCTCCTTCTTCTTTCTTCTACTTGTTCTTCTTTGTTCTTCATATTCCATATTCTATTTTCGTCTTCTTCTTCCTCTTATTTCCTCCTATTCTTCTTTCTACTTATTCGTTCTACTTCTTCCTTCTTCTTCTTCTTTCTTCATCTTCTTCCTTCTTCTACTTCCTTCTTCGTCTTATTTCTTCTTCATTCATCTTCTTCTTCTTCTTTCTTCTTCTTTCTTTCTTCTTCTTCTTCTTATTCTTCTCCTTCTTCTTCTTCTTCTTCTATCTTCTTCTTCTTCCTCCTCTTCTTCTTCATTCCTCTTCTTTTTCTTCTATGTTCTTATTATTTCTTCTTCTTCTTTCTTTCTTCATATTATTATTATTATTATTATTATTATTATTACTATTATTATTATTATTATTATTGTTCTCTCTTCTCCTTCTTCTCCTTCTTCTTCTTCAACTTCCATTTCTTTCTCTTCGTCTCCAACTTTCTTCTTCTACTTCTTCTTCTTCTTCTTCTTCCTTGTTGTTCTTTTTTCCCTTCTTCTTTCTTCTTCTTCTTCTTCTACCGCTTCTTCTCCTACTTTCCTCTTCTTATTTCTTTTTCTTCTTCTTTATTCTTCTTCTTTCTTCTTCTACTACTTTCCTTTTCATCTTCTTCCTCTTCTTTCTTATTTTTTCTTCTTTTTCTTCTTCTTTCTTCTTCTTTCTTCTTCTTCTTCTTCTTTTTATTCTTCTTCTTCTTCTTATTTCTTCTTCTTCCTCTTCTTCTTCTTCATTCTTCTTCTTCTTCTTTCTTCTTATTGATTCTTCTTCATTCTTTCTTTATCTTCTTCATCTTCTTCTTCTTATTCTTCTTCTTCTCCCTTCTTCTGCTTCTTCTTCTTCAATTTCTTCTTCCTCTTCTTCTCAATTTTTCTTCTTCTCCTTCTTCTTCTTTTTCTTCTTCCTTCTTCTTCTTCTTCTTTTCCCTTCTTCTTTGTTCTTCCTCTTCTATCATTTTCTTCTTCTTCAACTTCTTCTTCTTCTTCCTCTTCTTCTCCTCCTTTCCTCTTCTTCTTTCTTTTTCTTCTTCTTTATTCTTCTTCTTTCTTCTTCTTCTTCTTTCTTCTTCTTCATTCTTCTTCATCTTCTTCTTTCTTCTTCTTGTTCTTCATCTATTTCTTTTTTCATCCTCTTCTTTCTTCTGCTTCTTTCTTCTTCTTCTTTCTTCTTCTTCTCTCTTCCTCTCTTTTCTTCTTCCTCTTCTTCTTCTTCTTCTTCTTCTCCTCCTTTCTTCTTCTTCTTCCCTCTTCTTTTTCTTTCTTTTTTATTCTTCTCTTTCTTTTTCTTGTTCTTCTTTTTATTCTTCCTCTTCTATTTTCTTCTTCTTCTTTCTTCCACTTCTTTCTTCCTCTACTTCTTCATCTTCTTCTTCTTCTTCTCCTTCTTCTTCTTTGCTCTTCTTATTTCTTCCACTTCTTTTTTCTTCTTCTTTGTTCCTATTCTTTTTCATCTTCTTCTAATTTCTTCATCTTTTTCTTTCTTCTTCTTTCTACCTCTTCTATCTTCTTCTTCTTTCTTCTTCATTTTCTACTTCTTCGTTCTTCTTCTTCTTTTTTATTCTTTTTCTTCTTTCTTCTTCTTCTTTTTCATCTTCTTCTTTTTCTTGTTTTTCTTCTTCTTCTTCTTCTACTTCATCTTCTTTCCTCTTCTTCTTCTTCTTCTTCAACATCTTCTTCTTCATCTTCTTCTCCTTTCTTCTTCTTCTTCTTCTTATTTCTTCTTCTTCAACTTGTTATTCTTCTTCTTCTTTTCTATTCTTCTTTCTTGTTCTTCTTCTTTCTTCTTCTTCTTCCTTTTTCTTCTTCTTATTTCTTCTTCAACTTCTTTCTTCTTCATTCTTCTTCTTCTTCTTCTTCTTCTTCTTTCTTTTTCTTCTTCATCTGCTTCTTCTTCATTCTTATTCTTCTATCCTCTTCTTGTTCTTTCTTCTTTCTTTTTCTTCTTCTTCTTTTTCTTCTTCTTCGTCGTTGTCTTCTTCTTCCTCTTCTTCTTCTTTCTTCTTTTTCTTCTTCATCTACTTCTTAAACTTCTTCGTCTTTCTTCTTCATCTTCTTCTTCTTCTTCTTCTTCTATCTTTTCTTCTTCTTCTTCTCTTCATTTTCTTCCCTCTTTTAGTTCTTTCTTCATCTTCTTCTTTCTTGTTCTCCTTCTTCTTCTTCTCCTTCTTTTACTTTCTACTTCTTTTTCCTTCTTCTTTCTTCTACTTCTTTCTTCTTCCTCTTTCTTTTCTCTTCTGCTTCTTTTTTTTCTTCTTCTTCATGTTTCTTCTTCGCCTTTCTTCTTCCAAATCTATGTTCTTTTTTCCTCTTCTTTCTTCTTCTTCCTCTTTCTTTATCTTCTTGTTTTTCTTCTTCTTCTTCTTCCCTCCTTCTTCTTCTTCATCTTCTTCTTCTTTATTCCTGTTGATCTTCTTCAGCTTTTTTCTTTTTCTTGTTCTTCTTCTTTCTTTCTTCTTCTTCTTTCTTCTTAATTCGTCTTCCTCGTCTTTCTTCTTCTAATTCTTCTTCTTCTTCTTCTTCTTCTTCTTTATTCTGCTTCTTCATCTTTCTCCGTCTACTTCTTAGTTCTTTTTCTTCTTCTTCTTCTTTTTCTTCTACTGCTTCGTCTTCTTCTTCTTCTTCTTCTTCTTCTTCTTTCTTTATTTTTCTTCTTATTCTTCTTCTTGCTTTTTCTTCTTCGTCCTTCTTCTTCATCTTTGTTCTTCTTCTTCTTCTTCTTCTTCTACTTTTTGTTCTTTTTTCTTCTTCTTTTTGTTCTTCTTCTTCTACTTCTTCTTCTTCACTCTTCTTCTTCCTTCTTCTTTTTCTTTCTTCTTCTTTTACTCCTTTCTTCTTTCTTCTTCTTATTTCTTCTTCTACTACTTTCTTCTTCTTCTTCATTTTCTTTCTTCTTCTTCTTCTTCTTCTTCATTCTTCTTCTTCTTCTTCCCTCTTCTTCTTCATTCTTCTTCATTCCTGTTCATCTTATTTCTTCTTCTCTTCTTCATTCTTCTTCTTCTTCTTCTTCTTCTTTCTTCTTCTTCATCTTCTTCTTCTTTCCTCTTCTACTTCTTCGTCTTTCTTCTTCTTTTTTGTTCTTCTTCTTTCTTCGTCTTGTTCTTTCTTCTTATTCTTATTCTTCTTCTTCTTCATCTTTCTTCTTTCTTTTTCTTCTTCTTACTTCTTCTTTTCTTCCTTCTTCTTCTTCTCCTTTCTCCTTTCTTTCTTCTTCTTCTTCCTCTTCTTCTTTCTTCTTCTTCTTTCTTCTTCTTTCTTCTTCTTGTTCTTTCTTCTTCTTCTTCTTCTTTTTCATTTTTCTTTTTCATCATCTTCTTCTTCTTCCTTTTTCTTTCTTCTTCTTCTTTCTTAATCTTCTTCTTTTTTTTCCTCTTTTTTCTAGTTCCTTTTTCTTTTTTTTCTTTTCTTCTTCTTCACCTTTCTTGTTCTTCTTTCTTCCTCTTCTTCTTCTTCTTCCATCTTCTTCTACTTTCTTCGTCAACTTTCTTCTTCTTCTCCTTCTTTTTCTTATTCATCTTTCTTCTTTCTTCCACTTCTACTTTCTTCTTCTTCTGTTTCTTTTTCTTTTTTCTGCTTCTTTCTTCTCCTTCTTCCTTCTTCTTCTTCTTTCTTCTTTTTATTTCTTGTTTTTCTTCTTGCTTTTGTTCTACTTCTTCATCTTCTTCTCCTTCTTCTTCTTCTTCTCAATTCTTCATCTTCATTTCCTTCTTCCTTTTCTACGTCTTCTTATTTTTCTTGCTTTTATTTCTTCTTTTTCTTCTTTTTCTTCTTTTTCTTCTTTCTTCTTCTTCTTCTTCTTCTTGTTCTTCTTCTACTTTTTCTTCTTCTTGTTCTTCTACTTCTTCTTCCTTCTTCTTCTCCTTCTTCTTCTTCCTCTTCATTTTTCTTCCTCTTCTTTCTTCCTCTTGTCTCTTCTTCTTCTTCTTTCTTTTTCTTCTTCTTTTCTTCTTTTCTACTTTTTCTTCTTCTTCTTCTACATCTTCTTCTTCTTCATCTTCTTCCTTCTTCTTCTTCCTCTTTTTTCTTCTTCTTGTTTTTTTCTTCTTCTTCTTCTTCAATTTCTTCTACTTCTTCTTCGTTCTTCTTCTTCATCTTTTTTTTCTCTTTCTTCTTCTTCTTCTTCTTCCCTTCTTCTTCTTCTTCTTCTTCTTCTTGCTTTTTCGTTTCTCTCGTTCTTCTTCTTCTTCTCCTTATTCTTTTTCTTTATTTTTCTTCTTTCTAATTCTTCTTCTTTCTAATTCTTCTTCTTTTTCTTCTTCTTCTAGTTCTTCTTCTTCTTCTTCTTCTTCTTCTTCTTTCTTCTTCTTCTTCTTCGTCTTTCTTCTTCTTCTTCTTCTTTCTTCTTCTTCTTCATCTTCTTCATCTCCTTCTTCTTCTTCCTTCTTCTTTCTTTTTCTTCTTTCTTCTTCTTTTTACTTATTGTTCTTATCCTTCTTTCTTCTACATATTTCTTTCTTCTTTCTTCTTCTTCTTCTTTCTTCTATTTCTTTCTTCTTCTTTCCTATTCTTCTTCTCCATTTTCCTTCTTCTTTTTCTTCATCTCAACCTCTTCTTCTTCTTCCTCCTCCGCCTTCTACTTCTTCTACTTCTTTTTCCTTCTTCTTCTTCTTTCTTCTTCTTCTTTTATCTTTTCCTTCTTATTCTTCTTGTTTTTCTTCCACTTCTTCTTCTTCTTCATTTTCTTTCTTCTTATTCTTCCTTCTTCTTTCTTCTCCTTTCTTCTTCTTTCTTCTTCTTCTTCTTCTTCTTCTTCATTTTTCTACTTTCTTTTTCTTCTTATTTCTTCTTCTTCTTTCATCTTGTTCTTATTCTTTCTCTTTCTTCTTCCTTTTCACCTTCTTCTTCTCATTTTGCTTCATCCTTCTTATTCATTCATTCTTCTTCTTCTTCTTCTTCTTCTTCTTCATTCATCTTCTTCTTCTTCTTCTTCTTCAATTTCTTAATTCTTCTTCTTTCTTCTTCTTTTGCCCCCTTCTTTTTCTTTCTTCTTCATTCTTCTTCTTCTTTTTTCTTCTCCTTCTTCTTCTTCTTCTTCTACTTCTTCTTCTTTCTTCTTCTTCTTCCTTCTACTTTCTTCTACTTCTTGTTTCTTCTTCTTCTTTGTTTTTCTTATTTTTTCGTCATCTTCTTCTTCTAATTTATTCCTCTTCTTCTTTCTCCTTCTTCTTTTTAATTCTTTCCTATTCTTCTTTTCTTTTCTTCTTTTTTTTCAATTTCTTCTTCTTCATTATTCTTCTTCTTCTTTCTTCTTCTTCTTTCTCCTTCTTCTTTCTTTTTCTTCTTCTTCTTCTTCTTCTTCTTCTTCTTCTTCTTCCTTTTCTTCCTCTTCTTCTTCTTCTTCTTCTTCTTCTTCTTTCTTCTTCTTCTTCTTCTTTTTCTTCTTCCTAAACTTCTTGTTCTTGTTCTTGTTCTTCTTCTTTCTTGTTCTTCTTCTTTTTCTTCTATCATCTTGTTCTTCTATCATTTTCTTCATTTTTTTCATCTTCTTTCTTCTTCTTCTTCTTCTTCTTTCTTCTTCTTCTTTCTTCTTCTTCTTCTTTCTTCCTCTTTTATCTTCTTCTTTCGCCTTCTTCTTCTTCTACTTTCTTCCTCCTCTCTTCTTCTTCTTTCTACTTCTCCATACTTCTTCATTTTATTTCTCCTACTCTTCTTACTTCTTCCATCTTCTTCTTCTTTCTTCTATTTTCTTCATTTTCTTCTTTCTTCTTCTCCCTCTTCTTCTTCTTCTTATTCTTCTTCTTCTTCTTCTTCTTCTTCTTCTTCTTCTTTCTTCTTCTTCTTCCTTCTTTTTTCTTATACTTCTTTCTTCATCTTCTTTCTTCTTCTTGTTTTTTATCTTCTTCTTCCTCCTCTTCTTTCTTCTTATTCTCTTTCATCTTCTTTTTTCAATAGCTTCTTCCTTCTTCTTTCTTCTTCTTCTTTCTTCATCTTCTTTCTCCTTCTTGTTTTTTCATCTTCTTCTTCTTCTTCCTCATCTTTCTTCCTCTTCTTCTTTCATCTTCTTTCTTCTTCTTCTTCTTTGTCATCCTCTTCTTTCTTCTTCTTTCTTCTTTTTCTTCTTCATTCTTCTTCTTTCCTCTTCTACTTCTTCTTCTTCTCCTTCTTCTTCTTCTGCTTCTACTTCTTCTTAATTATTCTTCTTCTTCTTTCTCCTTTTATCTTCTTCTTCTTCTTTCTCCTTCTATCTTCTTCTTCTTCTTTCTTTTTCTTCTTCTTTTTCTTCTTCTTCTTCATCTTCCTCTTCTTTCTTCATTCTTCTTCTTCTTCTTCTTCTTCTTCCTTCTTCTTTTTCTTTCTTGTTCTTCGTCTATCTTCTTCTTCATCTTTCTTCTTCTTTTCTTTCTTCTTCTTTCTTCTTCTTTTTTCTAATACTTCTTTCTTTTTGTTTTTTCTTCTTCTTCCTTCTTCTTCTTCTTCTTTCTTCTTCTTTCTTCTTGTACTTCTTCTTCTTCTACTACTTCTTCTTCTTTCTTCTTCTAATTCCTTCTTCTTTCTTTTTCTTCTTTTTTCTTCATGTTCTTTCTTCTTCTTCTTCTTCTTCTTCTTCTTCTTTCTTCTTCATCTTTCTTCTTTCCCTTTGTTCTTCTATCTTCTATCTTCTTCCTCCTTCTTCTTCTTCTTCTTCTTCTTCTTTCTTCTTATTCGTCGTCTTCTTCTTCTTCATCCTACTTCTTCCTTATTCCTCTTCTTCTTTCTTCTTTATCTTTTTTCTTCTTCTTCTTTCTTCTTGGTTCTTTCGCATTTTTTTTGCTTCCATTTTCTTCTTTCTTCTTCGTCACCATTCTTCTTTTTCTTTCTTCTTCTTCTTCTTTCTTCTTGTTGTTGTTCATCTTCATCTTCTTCTTCTTTCTTCTTCCTCTTTTTATTCTTTTTCTTCTTCCTTCTTCTACATTCTTCTTCTACTTTCTTCTTCTTCTTTCTTCTTCTTCTCCTTATTTTTCTACTTCTTCTTTCTTCTTTCTTCTTCTTCTACTTTCTTCTTCTTCTACTTTCTTCTTCTTCTTTTTCTTTTCCTTTTTTTTCTTCTTTCTTCTCCTTCTTCCTTCTTCTATCTTCTTCTTCTTTATTCTTTTTCTTCTTGTTGATGTTCTACTTATTCTACATCTTCTTCTCCTTTTTCTTCTTAATTCTTCTTCTTCTTTTCCTTCTTGCTTTTCTATTTCTTTTTATTGTTCTAGTCCTTTTTTCTATTTCTTCTTCTTCTTCTCCTTCTTTGTTCTCCTTCTTTCTTCTTCTTCTTCTTCTTCTTCCTTCTTCTTCATCTTCTTCTTCTTCATTTTTCTTCTTCTTCTTTCTTCCTCTTGTTTCTTCTTCTTCTTCCTTGTTTTCCTTCTTCTTTTTCTCCTACATATTTTTTCTTTCTTCTTCTTCTTCTTCACCTTTTTTCTTTCTCTTTCCACTTCTTCTTTCTTATTCTTCTTCTCCATTTTCTTTCTTCTTTTTCTTCTTCTTCAACTTCTTCTTCTTCTTATTCTACTTCTTCATCTTCTTCCTCCTCCTTCTTCTTCCTTCTACTTCTTTCTTCTTCTTCTTTCTCCTTCTTCTTCTATCTTTTTCTTCTTCTTCGTCTTCTTCTATCTTTTTCTTTATCTTCTTCTTTCTTCTACTTCTTCTTCTTTCTTCTTCTTCTTCTTTTTCTTCTTCTTCTTCATCTTTCTTCTTCTTTTTTCTTCTTTTTTTTCTTCTTCTTTCTTGTTCTTCTTTCTTCTTCTTCTTTCGTTCTTCTCTTTTTCTTTTCTTTCTTGTTCCTCTTCATCTTCTACTTCTCTTTCTGGTTCATCCTTCTTATTCTTTCTTCTTCTTTCTTTCTTCTTCTTCTTCTTCATTTTCTTAATTGTTCATCTTTCTTTTTCTTCTTCCCCCTTCTTCTTCTATCTTCTGCATTCTTCTTCTTATTTTTTCTTGTCCATTTTCTTCTTCATCTTCTTTCTTCTTCTTCTTCTTCCTTCTTCTTGTTTCTTCTACTACTTGTTACTTATTCTTATTTTTTCGTCTTCTTCTTCTTCTAATTTATTCCTCTTCTTTTTTTTTCTTCTTTTTTCTACTTCTTCTACCATCTTCTTCTTCTTTCTTCCTCTTTTTTATTTTCTTCTTCTTCATTCTTCTTCTTCTTCTTTCTTCTTCTTCTTTCTCATTCTTCTTCTTTCTTCTTCTTCTTCTTGTTCTTGTTCTTGTTCTTCTTTTTCTTCCTCTTGTTCTTGTTGTTCTGCTTCTTATTTCCTCTTCTTCTTCTTCAACTTCTTTTTCTTCTTCTTCTTTTTCTTATGCTATCTTTTTCTTCTTTTTTTGTTCTTCTTTCTTCTTCTTCTTTTTTTTCTTTCTTCTTCTTCTTCTTCTTTCTTCTTGTTCTTCTACTTCCTTCTTTTTCTTTGATCTTCTTCTTCTTCTTTCTTCCTTCTTTCCACTTCTTTATACTTCTCCATCTTTCTTCTTCATTTTCTTTCTTCTTGATCTCCTTCTTATTCTTCTACTTCTTTTTCTTCTTCCTTCTTTTTCTTCTTCTTCTTCTTCCTTCTTTCTTCTACTTCTTTCTTCATCTTCTATTTTCTTCTTCTTCTTGTTCCACTTCTTTCTGCCTCTTCTTCTTTCATCTTCTCTTTGTAACAGCTTCTTCCTTTTTCTTTCTTCTTTTACCTTCTTTTTCTTCTTCTTTGTCTTTCTCTTCTTTCTCTTCTTTCTTCTTCTTTCTTCTTTTCTTCTTCATTCTTCTTCTTTCTTCTTCTTCTTCTTCTTCTTCTTCTTCTGCTTCTTCTCTTTCTTCTTCTTTCTTCTTCTTCTTCTTCTTTTTCTCAATTATTCTTCTTAATCTTTCTTCTTCTTTCTTCTTCCTCTTATTCCTTTTTCTTCTTCTTCTTCATCTTCTTCTTCCTCTTCTTCTTCTTTTTCATTCTTCTTCTTCATCTACTTCTTCCTTCTTCTTCTTCATTCTTCTTCTTCTACCTTTTCTTCTTTGTCTTCTTCATCTTCTTCTTCTTCTTTCTTGTTCTTCGCTTTTTTCTTCATCTTTTTTCTTCTTTTTCTTTCTTCTTTCTTCTTCTTCTTCTTTCTTCTTCCTCTTTTTTTTTCTTCTTCATCCTTCTTCTTCTGCTTCTTTCTTCTTCTTCCTCTTGTTCTTCTTCTTCTTCTTTCTTCTTCTACTTCCTTCTTCTTCTTTCTTCTTCTTTCTTCTTCTTTCTTCTTCTTATTCTTTCTTCTTCTTCTTCTTCTTCTTCTTCTTTTTCATTCTTCTTCATCTTTCTTCTTTTTTTTTCTTCTTGTATCTTCTTCTTCTTCCTTCTTCGTCTTCTTTCATCTTCTTCTACTTCTTTTTCTTTCTTCTTTTTCATCATCTTCTTCTTCTTCTTCCTTCTTTAATCTTCTTCTTTCTTCTTCTTTCTTCTTCCTCTTTTGTTTCTGCTTCCTTTTTCTTCCTTCTTCTTCTTCTTTTTTTATTTTTCTTCTTTCTTCTTCTTCTTCTTATTTTCTTTCTTCTATTTCTTCTTTTTTTTCTTCTTCTTCTACTTCTTCATTCTTCTTCTTATTTTTTCTTGTTCTTTTTATTCTTCTTTTTTTCCTCTTCTTCTTCTTCTTCTTCTTTTTCTTTCTTCTTCTTCTTCTTCTTCTTCTTCTTTCTTCTTCTTCTTCTTTCTTATCCTTCTACTTCATGTTATTCCTTCTTGTTCTTCGTCTATATTCATCTTCTTCCAAATTCTTCTTCTTTCTTCTTCTTTCTTCTTCTTCTTGTTCTTCTTTTTCTTCTTCTTCTTCTCCTTTTTCTTTAACATCTCATCTTCTCCGTTCTTCTTCTTCTTCCTTCTACTTCTTTCTTGTACTTTTTCTTTCGTCTTCTTCGTTCTTTTTCTTTTCTCGTATTCTTCTTCTTATTATTATTAATATTTCTTTCTCTTCTTCTTTTTCTTCTTCTTTCTTCATCTTTTTCTTTCTTCTTCTTCCTTCTGCTTCTTTCTTGTACTTTTTCTTTCGTCTTCTTCGTTCTTTTTCTTTCCTCGTCTTCTTCTTCTTCTTATTATTATTATTTCTTTCTCTTCTTCTTTTTCTTCTTCTTTCTTCTTCTTCCTTCTGCTTCTTTCTTGTACTTTTTCTTTCGTCTTCTTTATTCTTTTTCTTTTCTCGTCTTCTTCTTCTTCTTCTTCTTATTTCTCTCTTCTTCATTTTCTTCTTCTTTCTTCATCTTTTTCTTACTTCTCCTTCTTCCTTCTTCCTTCTTCTTCTTCCTTGTTCCTTTTCTGTCATCCTCTTTCTTCTTTTTCTTCTTTCTTCTTCTTTCTTCTTCTTCTTCTTCTTCTTCTTTTTCTTCTTCTTCTTCTTCTTCTTCATACTTCTTTCTTTTTCTTTTTTCTTTTTCATCTTCTTCTTTCTTTATCTTCTTTTTCTTCTTCGTCTTCTTCGTCTTGTTCTTCTTCTTCTTCAACTTCTTCTTCTTGCCCTTCTTTCTTCTTCCATTTGTTCTCCTTCTTCCTTTTTCTTCTTCTTCTTCTTCTTGTTCTTTCCTCTTATTCTTTCTTGTTCTTCTTTCTTCTTCTTCTTTCTTCTTCTTCTTCTTTCTTTTTCTATCTCCTTTTTTCTTCAAATTCTATCTTCTTCTTCTTTTTTCTTCTTCTTATTCTTCTTCTTCTTCATTTTCTTTCTTGTTCTTCTTCCTTTTTCTTTTTTCCCCTTCTTATTTCTTCTTCTTCTTCTTTCTTTTTGTTGTTGTTCTTTCTTCTTCTTCTTCTCCATCTTCTTCTTGCTTCAACTTCGTCTTTCTTCTTCTTTTTTCTTCTTCTTCTTCTTCTTTCTCTTTCTTCTTCTTCTTCTTCTTCCTTCTTATTCCTTCCTCCTCTCTCTTCTTCTTTTATCCTCATCTTCTTTTGTCTTCTTCTTCTTCATCTTCTTATTTCTTCCTTTTCTTCTTGCTTCTTCTTCTTCTGTCTAGTCCTCTTTCTTTCTTCATTTTCTTTCTTCTTCTTCTTACTTCTTCCCTCTTCTTCTTCTTCTTTCTTCTTTTCTTCTTTCTTCTTCCACTTCTTCTTCTTCTTCTTCTTCTTCTTTCTTATTCTTCTTCTTCGTTCTTCTTTCATCTACTTCTTCTATCTTCCCCTTCTTCCTTCTTTTTTTGTCTTCTTCTTTTTCTTCATTCTTCCTCTTCTTCTTTCATCTTCTTCTTTCTACTTCTTCTCTCTTCATCTTTCTTCTTCTTCTTCCTCCTTTTTTGTTCTTCCACTTCTTTCTTCTTCTTTCTTCTTTTTCTTCTTCGTTCTTCTACATCTTCTGCTTCTTCTTCTTTTTCTACTTCTTCTTCTTCATCATCTTCTTCTTCTTCTCCAGTCTTCTTCTTCTTCTTCTATCTTCTTTTTTTTTTCGTCTAATTTTCTTCTTCTTCTTCTCTTCTTCTTCTTCTTTCTTCATCTTCTTCCTTCTTCTTGTTCTTTCTACTTCTCCTTCTTTCTTCTTCTTCTTTCTTGTTCCTCTTCTTTCTTCCTCTTTCTTCTTTTCCTTCTTTCTTCTTCTTAGTTCTTCTTCTTCTTCTCCTTTTTCTTCTTCTTCTTCTTGTTTCTTCTTCTACTTCTTCTTGTTCTTCTTCATACTTCTTTTTTCTTCTTCTTCTTTCTTCTTCATCTTCTTATTTCTTTATCTTCTTCCTCTTCTTCTTGTTCTTCGTCTTCTTCTTCTTCGCGTTCTTCCTCTTCTTCTTCTTCCTTTTACTTTTTCTTCTTCTTCATCTTCTTCAACTTCTTCTTCTTCTTGTCCTTCTTTCTTCTTCTACTTGTTCTTCTTCTTCCTTCTATTTTTATCTTTTTCTTCTTCTTCTTCTTTTTCTTCTTTCCTCTTCTTCTTTCTTGTTCTTCTTTCTTCTTCTTCTTTCTTCTTCTTTTTCTTTCTTTTTCTCTCTTTTTTTTCAACTTCTATCTTCTTCTTCTTCCTCTTTCTTCTTCCTCTTCTTCTTATTCTTCTTCCATCTTTTTCTTCTTCCTTCTTTTTTCTCCTTCTTTCTTCTTCTTCTTTCTTCTTCGTTCTTATTCTTCATCTTTTTTCTTCATCTTTCTTCTTCTTCTTCTTTCTTCTTCTTTCTTTTTCTTCTTCTTTCTTCATCTTCTACTTTCTTCGTCAACTTTCTTCTTCTTCTCCTACTTTTTCTTATTCATCTTTCTTCTTTCTTCCACTTCTACTTTCTTCTTCTTCTGTTTCTTTTTCTTTTTTTCTGCTTCTTTCTTCTCCTTCTTCCTTCTTCTTCTTCTTTCTTCTTCTTATTTCTTGTTTTTCTTCTTGCTTTTGTTCTACTTCTTCATCTTCTTCTCCTTCTTCTTCTTCTTCTCAATTCTTCATCTTCATTTCCTTCTTCCTTTTCTACGTCTTGTTATTTTTCTTGCTTTTATTTCTTCTTTTTCTTCTTTTTCTTCTTTCTTCTTCTTCTTCTTCTTCTTGTTCTTCTTCTGCTTTTTCTTCTTCTTGTTCTTCTACTTCTTCTTCCTTCTTCTTCTCCTTCTTCTTCTTCCTCTTCATTTTTCTTCCTCTTCTTTCTTCCTTTTGTTTCTTCTTCTTCTTCTTTCTTTTTCTTCTTCTTTTCTTCTTTTCTACTTTTTCTTCTTCTTCTTCTACATTTTCTTCTTCATCATCTTCTTCCTTCTTCTTCTTCCTCTTTTTTCTTCTTCTTGTTCTTTTCTTCTTCTTCTTCTTCTTCTATTTCTTCGACTTCTTCTTCGTTCTTCTTCTTCATCTTTCTTCTTCTTCTTCTTTTTCTCTTTCTTCTTCTTCTTCTTCTTCCCTTCTTCTTCTTCTTCTTCTTTTTGCTTTTTCGTTTCTCTCTTTCTTCTTCTTCTTCTCCTTATTCTTTTTCTTTATTTTTCTTCTTTCTAATTCTTCTTCTTTCTAATTCTTCTTCTTTTTCTTCTTCTTCTAGTTCTTCTTCTTCTTCTTCTTCTTCTTCTTTCTTCTTCTTCTTCTTCGTCTTTCTTCTTCTTCTTCTTTCTTCTTCTTCTTCATCTTCTTCATCTCCTTCTTCTTCTTCCTTCTTTCTTTTTCTTCTTTCTTCTTCTTTTTACTTATTGTTCTTATCCTTCTTCTTTCTTTTACATATTTCTTTCTTCTTTCTTCTTCTTCTTCTTTCTTCTATTTCTTTCTTCTTCTTTCCTATTCTTCTTCTTCATTTTCTTTCTTCTTTTTCTTCATCTCAACCTCTTCTTCTTCTTCCTCCTCCGCCTTCTACTTCTTCTACTTCTTTTTCCTTCTTCTTCTTCTTTCTTCTTCTTCTTTTATCTTTTCCTTCTTATTCTTCTTGTTTTTCTTCCACTTCTTCTTCTTCTTCTTTTTCTTTCTTCTTATTCTTCCTTCTTCTTTCTTCTCCTTTCTTCTTCTTTCTTCTTCTTCTTCTTCTTCTTCTTCTTCATTTTTCTACTTTCTTTTTCTTCTTTTTTCTTCTTCTTCTTTCATCTTGTTCTTATTCTTTCTCTTTCTTCTTCCTTTTCACCTTCTTCTTCTCATTTTGCTTCATCCTTCTTATTCATTCATTCTTCTTCTTCTTCTTCTTCTTCTTCATTCTTCTTCTTCTTCTTCTTCTTCATTTTCTTAATTCTTCTTCTTTCTTCTTCTTCTACCCCCTTCTTTTTCTTTCTTCTTCATTCTTCTTCTTCTTTTTTCTTCTCCTTCTTCTTCTTCTTCTTCTACTTCTTCTTCTTTCTTCTTCTTCTTCCTTCTACTTTCTTCTACTTCTTGTTTCTTCTTCTTCTTTGTTTTTCTTATTTTTTCGTCATCTTCTTCTTCTAATTTATTCCTCTTCTTCTTTCTCCTTCTTCTTTTTAATTCTTTCCTATTCTTCTTTTCTTTTCTTCTTTTTTTTCAATTTCTTCTTCTTCATTATTCTTCTTCTTCTTTCTTCTTCTTCTTTCTCCTTCTTTCTTTTTCTTCTTCTTCTTCTTCTTCTTCTTCTTCTTCTTCTTCTTCTTCTTCCTTTTCTTCCTCTTGTTCTTCTTCTTCTTCTTCTTCTTCTTCTTCTTTCTTCTTCTTCTTTTTCTTCTTCTTAAACTTCTTGTTCTTGTTCTTGTTCTTCTTCTTTCTTCTTCTTCTTCTTTTTCTTCTATCATCTTGTTCTTCTATCATTTTCTTCATTTTTTTCATCTTCTTTCTTCTTCTTCTTCTTCTTCTTTCTTCTTCTTCTTTCTTCTTCTTCTTCTTTCTTCCTCTTTTATCTTCTTCTTTCGCCTTCTTCTTTTTCTACTTTCTTCCTCCTCCCTTCTTCTTCTTTCTACTTCTCCATACTTCTTCATTTTATTTCTTCTACTCTTCTTACTTCTTCTTCCATCTTCTTCTTCTTTCTTCTACTTTCTTCATTTTCTTCTTTCTTCTTCTTATTATTCTTCTTCTTCTTCTTCTTCTTCTTTCTTCTTCTTCTTCCTTCTTTTTTCTTATACTTCTTTCTTCATCTTCTTTCTTCTTCTTGTTTTTTATCTTCTTCTTCCTCCTCTTCTTTCTTCTTATTCTCTTTCATCTTCTTTTTTCAATAGCTTCTTCCTTCTTCTTTCTTCTTCTTCTTTCTTCATCTTCTTTCTCCTTCTTGTTTTTTCATCATCTTCTTCTTCTTCCTCATCTTTCTTCCTCTTCTTCTTTCATCTTCTTTCATCTTCTTCTTCTTTGTCATCCTCTTCTTTCTTCTTCTTTCTTCTTTTTCTTCTTCATTCTTCTTCTTTCCTCTTCTACTTCTTCTTCTCCTTCTTCTTCTGCTTCTACTTCTTCTTAATTATTCTTCTTCTTCTTTCTCCTTCTATCTTCTTCTTCTTCTTTCTTTTTCTTCTTCTTTTTCTTCTTCTTCTTCATCTTCCTCTTCTTTCTTCATTCTTCTTCTTCTTCTTCTTCTTCTTCTTCTTCCTTCTTCTTTTTCTTTCTTGTTCTTCGTCTATCTTCTTCTTCATCTTTCTTCTTCTTCTTTTCTTTCTTCTTCTTTCTTCTTCTTTTTTGTAATACTTCTTTCTTTTTGTTTTTTCTTCTTCTTCCTTCTTCTTCTTCTTCTTTCTTCTTCTTTCTTCTTGTTCTTCTTCTTCTTCTACTACTTCTTCTTCCTTCTTCTAATTCCATCTTCTTTCTTTTTCTTCTTTTTTCTTCATGTTCTTTCTTCTTCTTCTTCTTCTTCTTCTTCTTCTTCTTTCTTCTTCATCTTTCTTCTTTCCCTTTGTTCTTCTATCTTCTATCTTCTTCCTCCTTCTTCTTCTTCTTCTTCTTCTTTCTTCTTATTCGTCGTCTTCTTCTTCTTCATCCTACTTCTTCCTTATTCCTCTTCTTCTTTCTTCTTTATCTTTTTTCTTCTTCTTCTTTCTTCTTGGTTCTTTCGCATTTTTTTTGCTTCCATTTTCTTCTTTCTTCTTCGTCACCATTCTTCTTTTTCTTTCTTCTTCTTCTTCTTTCTTCTTTTGTTGTTCATCTTCATCTTCTTCTTCTTTCTTCTTCTTCTTTTTATTCTTTTTCTTCTTCCTTCTTCTAGATTCTTCTTCTGCTTTCTTCTTCTTCTTTCTTCTTCTTCTCCTTATTTTTCTTCTTCTTCTTTCTTCTTTCTTCTTCTTCTACTTTCTTCTTCTTCTACTTTCTTCTTCTTCTTTTTCTTTTCCTTTTTTTTCTTCTTTCTTCTCCTTCTTCCTTCTTCTATCTTCTTCTTCTTTATTCTTTTTCTTCTTGTTGATGTTCTACTTATTCTACATCTTCTTCTCCTTTTTCTTCTTAATTCTTCTTCTTCTTTTCCTTCTTGCTTTTCTATTTCTTGTTATTGTTCTAGTCCTTTTTTCTTTTTCTTCTTCTTCTTCTCCTTCTTTGTTCTCCTTCTTTCTTCTTCTTCTTCTTCTTCTTCCTTCTTCTTCATCTTCTTCTTCTTCATTTTTCTTCTTCTTCTTTCTTCCTCTTGTTTCTTCTTCTTCTTCCTTGTTTTCCTTCTTCTTTTTCTCCTACATATTTTTTCTTTCTTCTTCTTCTTCTTCACCTTTTTTCTTTCTCTTTCCACTTCTTCTTTCTTATTCTTCTTCTCCATTTTCTTTCTTCTTTTTCTTCTTCTTCAACTTCTTCTTCTTCTTATTCTACTTCTTCATCTTCTTCCTCCTCCTTCTTCTTCCTTCTACTTCTTTCTTCTTCTTCTTTCTCCTTCTTCTTCTATCTTTTTCTTCTTCTTCGTCTTCTTCTATCTTTTTCTTTATCTTCTTCTTTCTTCTACTTCTTCTTCTTTTTCTTCTTCTTCTTCTTTTTCTTCTTCTTCTTCATCTTTCTTCTTCTTTTTTCTTCTTTTTTTTCTTCTTCTTTCTTGTTCTTCTTTCTTCTTCTTCTTTCGTTCTTCTCTTTTTCTTTTCTTTCTTGTTCCTCTTCATCTTCTACTTCTCTTTCTGGTTCATCCTTCTTATTCTTTCTTCTTCTTTCTTTCTTCTTCTTCTTCTTCATTTTCTTAATTGTTCATCTTTCTTTTTCTTCTTCCCCCTTCTTCTTCTATCTTCTGCATTCTTCTTCTTATTTTTTCTTGTCCATTTTCTTCTTCATCTTCTTTCTTCTTCTTCTTCTTCCTTCTTCTTGTTTCTTCTACTACTTGTTACTTATTCTTATTTTTTCGTCTTCTTCTTCTTCTAATTTATTCCTCTTCTTTTTTTTTCTTCTTTTTTCTACTTCTTCTACCATCTTCTTCTTCTTTCTTCCTCTTTTTTATTTTCTTCTTCTTCATTCTTCTTCTTCTTCTTTCTTCTTCTTCTTTCTCATTCTTCTTCTTTCTTCTTCTTCTTCTTGTTCTTGTTCTTGTTCTTCTTTTTCTTCCTCTTGTTCTTGTTGTTCTGCTTCTTATTTCCTCTTCTTCTTCTTCAACTTCTTTTTCTTCTTCTTCTTTTTCTTATGCTATCTTTTTCTTCTTTTTTTGTTCTTCTTTCTTCTTCTTCTTTTTTTTCTTTCTTCTTCTTCTTCTTCTTTCTTCTTGTTCTTCTACTTCCTTCTTTTTCTTTGATCTTCTTCTTCTTCTTTCTTCCTTCTTTCCACTTCTTTATACTTCTCCATCTTTCTTCTTCATTTTCTTTCTTCTTGATCTCCTTCTTATTCTTCTACTTCTTTTTCTTCTTCCTTCTTTTTCTTCTTCTTCTTCTTCCTTCTTTCTTCTACTTCTTTCTTCATCTTCTATTTTCTTCTTCTTCTTGTTCCACTTCTTTCTGCCTCTTCTTCTTTCATCTTCTCTTTGTAACAGCTTCTTCCTTTTTCTTTCTTCTTTTACCTTCTTTTTCTTCTTCTTTGTCTTTCTCTTCTTTCTCTTCTTTCTTCTTCTTTCTTCTTTTCTTCTTCATTCTTCTTCTTTCTTCTTCTTCTTCTTCTTCTTCTTCTTCTGCTTCTTCTCTTTCTTCTTCTTTCTTCTTCTTCTTCTTCTTTTTCTCAATTATTCTTCTTAATCTTTCTTCTTCTTTCTTCTTCCTCTTATTCCTTTTTCTTCTTCTTCTTCATCTTCTTCTTCCTCTTCTTCTTCTTTTTCATTCTTCTTCTTCATCTACTTCTTCCTTCTTCTTCTTCATTCTTCTTCTTCTACCTTTTCTTCTTTGTCTTCTTCATCTTCTTCTTCTTCTTTCTTGTTCTTCGCTTTTTTCTTCATCTTTTTTCTTCTTTTTCTTTCTTCTTTCTTCTTCTTCTTCTTTCTTCTTCCTCTTTTTTTTTCTTCTTCATCCTTCTTCTTCTGCTTCTTTCTTCTTCTTCCTCTTGTTCTTCTTCTTCTTCTTTCTTCTTCTACTTCCTTCTTCTTCTTTCTTCTTCTTTCTTCTTCTTTCTTCTTCTTATTCTTTCTTCTTCTTCTTCTTCTTCTTCTTCTTTTTCATTCTTCTTCATCTTTCTTCTTTTTTTTTCTTCTTGTATCTTCTTCTTCTTCCTTCTTCGTCTTCTTTCATCTTCTTCTACTTCTTTTTCTTTCTTCTTTTTCATCATCTTCTTCTTCTTCTTCCTTCTTTAATCTTCTTCTTTCTTCTTCTTTCTTCTTCCTCTTTTGTTTCTGCTTCCTTTTTCTTCCTTCTTCTTCTTCTTTTTTTATTTTTCTTCTTTCTTCTTCTTCTTCTTATTTTCTTTCTTCTATTTCTTCTTTTTTTTCTTCTTCTTCTACTTCTTCATTCTTCTTCTTATTTTTTCTTGTTCTTTTTATTCTTCTTTTTTTCCTCTTCTTCTTCTTCTTCTTCTTCTTTTTCTTTCTTCTTCTTCTTCTTCTTCTTCTTCTTTCTTCTTCTTCTTCTTTCTTATCCTTCTACTTCATGTTATTCCTTCTTGTTCTTCGTCTATATTCATCTTCTTCCAAATTCTTCTTCTTTCTTCTTCTTTCTTCTTCTTCTTGTTCTTCTTTTTCTTCTTCTTCTTCTCCTTTTTCTTTAACATCTCATCTTCTCCGTTCTTCTTCTTCTTCCTTCTACTTCTTTCTTGTACTTTTTCTTTCGTCTTCTTCGTTCTTTTTCTTTTCTCGTATTCTTCTTCTTATTATTATTAATATTTCTTTCTCTTCTTCTTTTTCTTCTTCTTTCTTCATCTTTTTCTTTCTTCTTCTTCCTTCTGCTTCTTTCTTGTACTTTTTCTTTCGTCTTCTTCGTTCTTTTTCTTTTCTCGTCTTCTTCTTCTTCTTATTATTATTATTTCTTTCTCTTCTTCTTTTTCTTCTTCTTTCTTCTTCTTCCTTCTGCTTCTTTCTTGTACTTTTTCTTTCGTCTTCTTTATTCTTTTTCTTTTCTCGTCTTCTTCTTCTTCTTCTTCTTATTTCTCTCTTCTTCATTTTCTTCTTCTTTCTACATCTTTTTCTTACTTCTCCTTCTTCCTTCTTCCTTCTTCTTCTTCCTTGTTCCTTTTCTGTCATCCTCTTTCTTCTTTTTCTTCTTTCTTCTTCTTTCTTCTTCTTCTTCTTCTTCTTCTTTTTCTTCTTCTTCTTCTTCTTCTTCATACTTCTTTCTTTTTCTTTTTTCTTTTTCATCTTCTTCTTTCTTTATCTTCTTTTTCTTCTTCGTCTTATTCGTCTTGTTCTTCTTCTTCTTCAACTTCTTCTTCTTGCCCTTCTTTCTTCTTCCACTTGTTCTCATTCTTCCTTTTTCTTCTTCTTCTTCTTCTTGTTCTTTCCTCTTATTCTTTCTTGTTCTTCTTTCTTCTTCTTCTTTCTTCTTCTTCTTCTTTCTTTTTCTATCTCCTTTTTTCTTCAAATTCTATCTTCTTCTTCTTTTTTCTTCTTCTTATTCTTCTTCTTCTTCATTTTCTTTCTTGTTCTTCTTCCTTTTTCTTTTTTCCCCTTCTTATTTCTTCTTCTTCTTCTTTCTTTTTGTTGTTGTTCTTTCTTCTTCTTCTTCTCCATCTTCTTCTTGCTTCAACTTCGTCTTTCTTCTTCTTTTTTCTTCTTCTTCTTCTTCTTTCTCTTTCTTCTTCTTCTTCTTCTTCCTTCTTATTCCTTCCTCCTCTCTCTTCTTCTTTTATCCTCATCTTCTTTTGTCTTCTTCTTCTTCATCTTCTTATTTCTTCCTTTTCTTCTTGCTTCTTCTTCTTCTGTCTAGTCCTCTTTCTTTCTTCATTTTCTTTCTTCTTCTTCTTACTTCTTCCCTCTTCTTCTTCTTCTTTCTTCTTTTCTTCTTTCTTCTTCCACTTCTTCTTCTTCTTCTTCTTCTTCTTTCTTATTCTTCTTCTTCGTTCTTCTTTCATCTACTTCTTCTATCTTCCCCTTCTTCCTTCTTTTTTTGTCTTCTTCGTTTTCTTCATTCTTCCTCTTCTTCTTTCATCTTCTTCTTTCTACTTCTTCTCTCTTCATCTTTCTTCTTCTTCTTCCTCCTTTTTTGTTCTTCCACTTCTTTCTTCTTCTTTCTTCTTTTTCTTCTTCGTTCTTCTACATCTTCTGCTTCTTCTTCTTTTTCTACTTCTTCTTCTTCATCATCTTCTTCTTCTTCTCCAGTCTTCTTCTTCTTCTTCTATCTTCTTTTTTTTTCGTCTAATTTTCTTCTTCTTCTTCTCTTCTTCTTCTTCTTTCTTCATCTTCTTCCTTCTTCTTGTTCTTTCTACTTCTCCTTCTTTCTTCTTCTTCTTTCTTGTTCCTCTTCTTTCTTCCTCTTTCTTCTTTTCCTTCTTTCTTCTTCTTTGTTCTTCTTCTTCTTCTCCTTTTTCTTCTTCTTCTTCTTGTTTCTTCTTCTACTTCTTCTTGTTCTTCTTCATACTTCTTTTTTCTTCTTCTTCTTTCTTCTTCATCTTCTTATTTCTTTATCTTCTTCCTCTTCTTCTTGTTCTTCGTCTTCTTCTTCTTCGCGTTCTTCTCCTTCTTCTTCTTCCTTTTACTTTTTCTTCTTCTTCATCTTCTTCAACTTCTTCTTCTTCTTGTCCTTCTTTCTTCTTCTACTTGTTCTTCTTCTTCCTTCTATTTTTATCTTTTTCTTCTTCTTCTTCTTTTTCTTCTTTCCTCTTCTTCTTTCTTGTTCTTCTTTCTTCTTCTTCTTTCTTCTTCTTTTTCTTTCTTTTTCTCTCTTTTTTTTCAACTTCTATCTTCTTCTTCTTCCTCTTTCTTCTTCCTCTTCTTCTTATTCTTCTTCCATCTTTTTCTTCTTCCTTCTTTTTTCTCCTTCTTTCTTCTTCTTCTTTCTTCTTCGTTCTTATTCTTCATATTTTTTCTTCATCTTTCTTCTTCTTCTTCTTTCTTCTTCTTTCTTTTTCTTCTTCTTTCTTCATCTTCTACTTTCTTCGTCAACTTTCTTCTTCTTCTCCTACTTTTTCTTATTCATCTTTCTTCTTTCTTCCACTTCTACTTTCTTCTTCTTCTGTTTCTTTTTCTTTTTTCTGCTTCTTTCTTCTCCTTCTTCCTTCTTCTTCTTCTTTCTTCTTCTTATTTCTTGTTTTTCTTCTTGCTTTTGTTCTACTTCTTCATCTTCTTCTCCTTCTTCTTCTTCTTCTCAATTCTTCATCTTCATTTCCTTCTTCCTTTTCTACGTCTTGTTATTTTTCTTGCTTTTATTTCTTCTTTTTCTTCTTTTTCTTCTTTCTTCTTCTTCTTCTTCTTCTTGTTCTTCTTCTGCTTTTTCTTCTTCTTGTTCTTCTACTTCTTCTTCCTTCTTCTTCTCCTTCTTCTTCTTCCTCTTCATTTTTCTTCCTCTTCTTTCTTCCTTTTGTTTCTTCTTCTTCTTCTTTCTTTTTCTTCTTCTTTTCTTCTTTTCTACTTTTTCTTCTTCTTCTTCTACATCTTCTTCTTCATCATCTTCTTCCTTCTTCTTCTTCCTCTTTTTTCTTCTTCTTGTTCTTTTCTTCTTCTTCTTCTTCTTCTATTTCTTCGACTTCTTCTTCGTTCTTCTTCTTCATCTTTCTTCTTCTTCTTCTTTTTCTCTTTCTTCTTCTTCTTCTTCTTCCCTTCTTCTTCTTCTTCTTCTTTTTGCTTTTTCGTTTCTCTCTTTCTTCTTCTTCTTCTCCTTATTCTTTTTCTTTATTTTTCTTCTTTCTAATTCTTCTTCTTTCTAATTCTTCTTCTTTTTCTTCTTCTTCTAGTTCTTCTTCTTCTTCTTCTTCTTCTTCTTTCTTCTTCTTCTTCTTCGTCTTTCTTCTTCTTCTTCTTTCTTCTTCTTCTTCATCTTCTTCATCTCCTTCTTCTTCTTCCTTCTTTCTTTTTCTTCTTTCTTCTTCTTTTTACTTATTGTTCTTATCCTTCTTCTTTCTTTTACATATTTCTTTCTTCTTTCTTCTTCTTCTTCTTTCTTCTATTTCTTTCTTCTTCTTTCCTATTCTTCTTCTTCATTTTCTTTCTTCTTTTTCTTCATCTCAACCTCTTCTTCTTCTTCCTCCTCCGCCTTCTACTTCTTCTACTTCTTTTTCCTTCTTCTTCTTCTTTCTTCTTCTTCTTTTATCTTTTCCTTCTTATTCTTCTTGTTTTTCTTCCACTTCTTCTTCTTCTTCTTTTTCTTTCTTCTTATTCTTCCTTCTTCTTTCTTCTCCTTTCTTCTTCTTTCTTCTTCTTCTTCTTCTTCTTCTTCTTCATTTTTCTACTTTCTTTTTCTTCTTTTTTCTTCTTCTTCTTTCATCTTGTTCTTATTCTTTCTCTTTCTTCTTCCTTTTCACCTTCTTCTTCTCATTTTGCTTCATCCTTCTTATTCATTCATTCTTCTTCTTCTTCTTCTTCTTCTTCATTCTTCTTCTTCTTCTTCTTCTTCATTTTCTTAATTCTTCTTCTTTCTTCTTCTTCTACCCCCTTCTTTTTCTTTCTTCTTCATTCTTCTTCTTCTTTTTTCTTCTCCTTCTTCTTCTTCTTCTTCTACTTCTTCTTCTTTCTTCTTCTTCTTCCTTCTACTTTCTTCTACTTCTTGTTTCTTCTTCTTCTTTGTTTTTCTTATTTTTTCGTCATCTTCTTCTTCTAATTTATTCCTCTTCTTCTTTCTCCTTCTTCTTTTTAATTCTTTCCTATTCTTCTTTTCTTTTCTTCTTTTTTTTCAATTTCTTCTTCTTCATTATTCTTCTTCTTCTTTCTTCTTCTTCTTTCTCCTTCTTTCTTTTTCTTCTTCTTCTTCTTCTTCTTCTTCTTCTTCTTCTTCTTCCTTTTCTTCCTCTTGTTCTTCTTCTTCTTCTTCTTCTTCTTCTTCTTTCTTCTTCTTCTTTTTCTTCTTCTTAAACTTCTTGTTCTTGTTCTTGTTCTTCTTCTTTCTTCTTCTTCTTCTTTTTCTTCTATCATCTTGTTCTTCTATCATTTTCTTCATTTTTTTCATCTTCTTTCTTCTTCTTCTTCTTCTTCTTTCTTCTTCTTCTTTCTTCTTCTTCTTCTTTCTTCCTCTTTTATCTTCTTCTTTCGCCTTCTTCTTTTTCTACTTTCTTCCTCCTCTCTTCTTCTTCTTTCTACTTCTCCATACTTCTTCATTTTATTTCTTCTACTCTTCTTACTTCTTCTTCCATCTTCTTCTTCTTTCTTCTACTTTCTTCATTTTCTTCTTTCTTCTTCTTATTATTCTTCTTCTTCTTCTTCTTCTTCTTTCTTCTTCTTCTTCCTTCTTTTTTCTTATACTTCTTTCTTCATCTTCTTTCTTCTTCTTGTTTTTTATCTTCTTCTTCCTCCTCTTCTTTCTTCTTATTCTCTTTCATCTTCTTTTTTCAATAGCTTCTTCCTTCTTCTTTCTTCTTCTTCTTTCTTCATCTTCTTTCTCCTTCTTGTTTTTTCATCATCTTCTTCTTCTTCCTCATCTTTCTTCCTCTTCTTCTTTCATCTTCTTTCATCTTCTTCTTCTTTGTCATCCTCTTCTTTCTTCTTCTTTCTTCTTTTTCTTCTTCATTCTTCTTCTTTCCTCTTCTACTTCTTCTTCTCCTTCTTCTTCTTCTGCTTCTACTTCTTCTTAATTATTCTTCTTCTTCTTTCTCCTTCTATCTTCTTCTTCTTCTTTCTTTTTCTTCTTCTTTTTCTTCTTCTTCTTCATCTTCCCCTTCTTTCTTCATTCTTCTTCTTCTTCTTCTTCTTCTTCTTCTTCCTTCTTCTTTTTCTTTCTTGTTCTTCGTCTATCTTCTTCTTCATCTTTCTTCTTCTTCTTTTCTTTCTTCTTCTTTCTTCTTCTTTTTTGTAATACTTCTTTCTTTTTGTTTTTTCTTCTTCTTCCTTCTTCTTCTTCTTCTTTCTTCTTCTTTCTTCTTGTTCTTCTTCTTCTTCTACTACTTCTTCTTCCTTCTTCTAATTCCTTCTTCTTTCTTTTTCTTCTTTTTTCTTCATGTTCTTTCTTCTTCTTCTTCTTCTTCTTCTTCTTCTTCTTTCTTCTTCATCTTTCTTCTTTCCCTTTGTTCTTCTATCTTCTATCTTCTTCCTCCTTCTTCTTCTTCTTCTTCTTCTTTCTTCTTATTCGTCGTCTTCTTCTTCTTCATCCTACTTCTTCCTTATTCCTCTTCTTCTTTCTTCTTTATCTTTTTTCTTCTTCTTCTTTCTTCTTGGTTCTTTCGCATTTTTTTTGCTTCCATTTTCTTCTTTCTTCTTCGTCACCATTCTTCTTTTTCTTTCTTCTTCTTCTTCTTTCTTCTTTTGTTGTTCATCTTCATCTTCTTCTTCTTTCTTCTTCTTCTTTTTATTCTTTTTCTTCTTCCTTCTTCTACATTCTTCTTCTACTTTCTTCTTCTTCTTTCTTCTTCTTCTCCTTATTTTTCTTCTTCTTCTTTCTTCTTTCTTCTTCTTCTACTTTCTTCTTCTTCTACTTTCTTCTTCTTCTTTTTCTTTTCCTTTTTTTTCTTCTTTCTTCTCCTTCTTCCTTCTTCTATCTTCTTCTTCTTTATTCTTTTTCTTCTTGTTGATGTTCTACTTATTCTACATCTTCTTCTCCTTTTTCTTCTTAATTCTTCTTCTTCTTTTCCTTCTTGCTTTTCTATTTCTTGTTATTGTTCTAGTCCTTTTTTCTTTTTCTTCTTCTTCTTCTCCTTCTTTGTTCTCCTTCTTTCTTCTTCTTCTTCTTCTTCTTCCTTCTTCTTCATCTTCTTCTTCTTCATTTTTCTTCTTCTTCTTTCTTCCTCTTGTTTCTTCTTCTTCTTCCTTGTTTTCCTTCTTCTTTTTCTCCTACATATTTTTTCTTTCTTCTTCTTCTTCTTCACCTTTTTTCTTTCTCTTTCCACTTCTTCTTTCTTATTCTTCTTCTCCATTTTCTTTCTTCTTTTTCTTCTTCTTCAACTTCTTCTTCTTCTTATTCTACTTCTTCATCTTCTTCCTCCTCCTTCTTCTTCCTTCTACTTCTTTCTTCTTCTTCTTTCTCCTTCTTCTTCTATCTTTTTCTTCTTCTTCGTCTTCTTCTATCTTTTTCTTTATCTTCTTCTTTCTTCTACTTCTTCTTCTTTTTCTTCTTCTTCTTCTTTTTCTTCTTCTTCTTCATCTTTCTTCTTCTTTTTTCTTCTTTTTTTTCTTCTTCTTTCTTGTTCTTCTTTCTTCTTCTTCTTTCTTCTTCTCTTTTTCTTTTCTTTCTTGTTCCTCTTCATCTTCTACTTCTCTTTCTGGTTCATCCTTCTTATTCTTTCTTCTTCTTTCTTTCTTCTTCTTCTTCTTCATTTTCTTAATTGTTCATCTTTCTTTTTCTTCTTCCCCCTTCTTCTTCTATCTTCTGCATTCTTCTTCTTATTTTTTCTTGTCCATTTTCTTCTTCATCTTCTTTCTTCTTCTTCTTCTTCCTTCTTCTTGTTTCTTCTACTACTTGTTACTTATTCTTATTTTTTCGTCTTCTTCTTCTTCTAATTTATTCCTCTTCTTTTTTTTTCTTCTTTTTTCTACTTCTTCTACCATCTTCTTCTTCTTTCTTCCTCTTTTTTATTTTCTTCTTCTTCATTCTTCTTCTTCTTCTTTCTTCTTCTTCTTTCTCATTCTTCTTCTTTCTTCTTCTTCTTCTTGTTCTTGTTCTTGTTCTTCTTTTTCTTCCTCTTGTTCTTGTTGTTCTGCTTCTTATTTCCTCTTCTTCTTCTTCAACTTCTTTTTCTTCTTCTTCTTTTTCTTATGCTATCTTTTTCTTCTTTTTTTGTTCTTCTTTCTTCTTCTTCTTTTTTTTTCTTTCTTCTTCTTCTTCTTCTTTCTTCTTGTTCTTCTACTTCCTTCTTTTTCTTTGATCTTCTTCTTCTTCTTTCTTCCTTCTTTCCACTTCTTTATACTTCTCCATCTTTCTTCTTCATTTTCTTTCTTCTTGATCTCCTTCTTATTCTTCTACTTCTTTTTCTTCTTCCTTCTTTTTCTTCTTCTTCTTCTTCCTTCTTTCTTCTACTTCTTTCTTCATCTTCTATTTTCTTCTTCTTCTTGTTCCACTTCTTTCTGCCTCTTCTTCTTTCATCTTCTCTTTGTAACAGCTTCTTCCTTTTTCTTTCTTCTTTTACCTTCTTTTTCTTCTTCTTTGTCTTTCTCTTCTTTCTCTTCTTTCTTCTTCTTTCTTCTTTTCTTCTTCATTCTTCTTCTTTCTTCTTCTTCTTCTTCTTCTTCTTCTGCTTCTTCTCTTTCTTCTTCTTTCTTCTTCTTCTTCTTCTTTTTCTCAATTATTCTTCTTAATCTTTCTTCTTCTTTCTTCTTCCTCTTATTCCTTTTTCTTCTTCTTCTTCATCTTCTTCTTCCTCTTCTTCTTCTTTTTCATTCTTCTTCTTCATCTACTTCTTCCTTCTTCTTCTTCATTCTTCTTCTTCTACCTTTTCTTCTTTGTCTTCTTCATCTTCTTCTTCTTCTTTCTTGTTCTTCGCTTTTTTCTTCATCTTTTTTCTTCTTTTTCTTTCTTCTTTCTTCTTCTTCTTCTTTCTTCTTCCTCTTTTTTTTTCTTCTTCATCCTTCTTCTTCTGCTTCTTTCTTCTTCTTCCTCTTGTTCTTCTTCTTCTTCTTTCTTCTTCTACTTCCTTCTTCTTCTTTCTTCTTCTTTCTTCTTCTTTCTTCTTCTTATTCTTTCTTCTTCTTCTTCTTCTTCTTCTTCTTTTTCATTCTTCTTCATCTTTCTTCTTTTTTTTTCTTCTTGTATCTTCTTCTTCTTCCTTCTTCGTCTTCTTTCATCTTCTTCTACTTCTTTTTCTTTCTTCTTTTTCATCATCTTCTTCTTCTTCTTCCTTCTTTAATCTTCTTCTTTCTTCTTCTTTCTTCTTCCTCTTTTGTTTCTGCTTCCTTTTTCTTCCTTCTTCTTCTTCTTTTTTATTTTTCTTCTTTCTTCTTCTTCTTCTTATTTTCTTTCTTCTATTTCTTCTTTTTTTTCTTCTTCTTCTACTTCTTCATTCTTCTTCTTATTTTTTCTTGTTCTTTTTATTCTTCTTTTTTTCCTCTTCTTCTTCTTCTTCTTCTTCTTTTTCTTTCTTCTTCTTCTTCTTCTTCTTCTTCTTTCTTCTTCTTCTTCTTTCTTATCCTTCTACTTCATGTTATTCCTTCTTGTTCTTCGTCTATATTCATCTTCTTCCAAATTCTTCTTCTTTCTTCTTCTTCTTCTTTCTTCTTCTTCTTGTTCTTCTTTTTCTTCTTCTTCTTCTCCTTTTTCTTTAACATCTCATCTTCTCCGTTCTTCTTCTTCTTCCTTCTACTTCTTTCTTGTACTTTTTCTTTCGTCTTCTTCGTTCTTTTTCTTTTCTCGTATTCTTCTTCTTATTATTATTAATATTTCTTTCTCTTCTTCTTTTTCTTCTTCTTTCTTCATCTTTTTCTTTCTTCTTCTTCCTTCTGCTTCTTTCTTGTACTTTTTCTTTCGTCTTCTTCGTTCTTTTTCTTTTCTCGTCTTCTTCTTCTTCTTATTATTATTAATTCTTTCTCTTCTTCTTTTTCTTCTTCTTCTTCTTCTTCCTTCTGCTTCTTTCTTGTACTTTTTCTTTCGTCTTCTTTATTCTTTTTCTTTTCTCGTCTTCTTCTTCTTCTTCTTATTTCTCACTTCTTCATTTTCTTCTTCTTTCTTCATCTTTTTCTTACTTCTCCTTCTTCCTTCTTCCTTCTTCTTCTTCCTTGTTCCTTTTCTGTCATCCTCTTTCTTCTTTTTCTTCTTTCTTCTTCTTTCTTCTTCTTCTTCTTCTTCTTCTTTTTCTTCTTCTTCTTCTTCTTCTTCTTCATACTTCTTTCTTTTTCTTTTTTCTTTTTCATCTTCTTCTTTCTTTATCTTCTTTTTCTTCTTCGTCTTCTTCGTCTTGTTCTTCTTCTTCTTCAACTTCTTCTTCTTGTCCTTCTTTCTTCTTCCACTTGTTCTCCTTCTTCCTTTTTCTTCTTCTTCTTCTTCTTGTTCTTTCCTCTTATTCTTTCTTGTTCTTCTTTCTTCTTCTTCTTTCTTCTTCTTCTTCTTTCTTTTTCTATCTCCTTTTTTCTTCAAATTCTATCTTCTTCTTCTTTTTTCTTCTTCTTATTCTTCTTCTTCTTCATTTTCTTTCTTGTTCTTCTTCCTTTTTCTTTTTTCCCCTTCTTATTTCTTCTTCTTCTTCTTTCTTTTTGTTGTTGTTCTTTCTTCTTCTTCTTCTCCATCTTCTTCTTGCTTCAACTTCGTCTTTCTTCTTCTTTTTTCTTCTTCTTCTTCTTCTTTCTCTTTCTTCTTCTTCTTCTTCTTCCTTCTTATTCCTTCCTCCTCTCTCTTCTTCTTTTATCCTCATCTTCTTTTGTCTTCTTCTTCTTCATCTTCTTATTTCTTCCTTTTCTTCTTGCTTCTTCTTCTTCTGTCTAGTCCTCTTTCTTTCTTCATTTTCTTTCTTCTTCTTCTTACTTCTTCCCTCTTCTTCTTCTTCTTTCTTCTTTTCTTCTTTCTTCTTCCACTTCTTCTTCTCTTCTTCTTCTTCTTTCTTATTCTTCTTCTTCGTTCTTCTTTCATCTACTTCTTCTATCTTCCCCTTCTTCCTTCTTTTTTTGTCTTCTTCTTTTTCTTCATTCTTCCTCTTCTTCTTTCATCTTCTTCTTTCTACTTCTTCTCTCTTCATCTTTCTTCTTCTTCTTCCTCCTTTTTTGTTCTTCCACTTCTTTCTTCTTCTTTCTTCTTTTTCTTCTTCGTTCTTCTACATCTTCTGCTTCTTCTTCTTTTTCTACTTCTTCTTCTTCATCATCTTCTTCTTCTTCTCCAGTCTTCTTCTTCTTCTTCTATCTTCTTTTTTTTTCGTCTAATTTTCTTCTTCTTCTTCTCTTCTTTTTCTTCTTTCTTCATCTTCTTCCTTCTTCTTGTTCTTTCTACTTCTCCTTCTTTCTTCTTCTTCTTTCTTGTTCCTCTTCTTTCTTCCTCTTTCTTCTTTTCCTTCTTTCTTCTTCTTTGTTCTTCTTCTTCTTCTCCTTTTTCTTCTTCTTCTTCTTGTTTCTTCTTCTACTTCTTCTTGTTCTTCTTCATACTTCTTTTTTCTTCTTCTTCTTTCTTCTTCATCTTCTTATTTCTTTATCTTCTTCCTCTTCTTCTTGTTCTTCGTCTTCTTCTTCTTCACGTTCTTCTCCTTCTTCTTCTTCCTTTTACTTTTTCTTCTTCTTCATCTTCTTCAACTTCTTCTTCTTCTTGTCCTTCTTTCTTCTTCTACTTGTTCTTCTTCTTCCTTCTATTTTTATCTTTTTCTTCTTCTTCTTCTTTTTCTTCTTTCCTCTTCTTCTTTCTTGTTCTTCTTTCTTCTTCTTCTTTCTTCTTCTTTTTCTTTCTTTTTCTCTCTTTTTTTTCAACTTCTATCTTCTTCTTCTTCCTCTTTCTTCTTCCTCTTCTTCTTATTCTTCTTCCATCTTTTTCTTCTTCCTTCTTTTTTCTCCTTCTTTCTTCTTCTTCTTTCTTCTTCGTTCTTATTCTTCATCTTTTTCTTCATCTTTCTTCTTCTTCTTCTTTCTTCTTCTTTCTTTTTCTTCTTCTTTCTTCATCTTCTACTTTCTTCGTCAACTTTCTTCTTCTTCTCCTACTTTTTCTTATTCATCTTTCTTCTTTCTTCCACTTCTACTTTCTTCTTCTTCTGTTTCTTTTCTTTTTTTCTGCTTCTTTCTTCTCCTTCTTCCTTCTTCTTCTTCTTTCTTCTTCTTATTTCTTGTTTTTCTTCTTGCTTTTGTTCTACTTCTTCATCTTCTTCTCCTTCTTCTTCTTCTTCTCAATTCTTCATCTTCATTTCCTTCTTCCTTTTCTACGTCTTGTTATTTTTCTTGCTTTTATTTCTTCTTTTTCTTCTTTTTCTTCTTTCTTCTTCTTCTTCTTCTTGTTGTTCTTCTTCTGCTTTTTCTTCTTCTTGTTCTTCTACTTCTTCTTTCTTCTTCTTCTCCTTCTTCTTCCTCTTCATTTTTCTTCCTCTTCTTTCTTCCTTTTGTTTCTTCTTCTTCTTCTTTCTTTTTCTTCTTCTTTTCTTCTTTTCTACTTTTTCTTCTTCTTCTTCTACATCTTCTTCTTCATCATCTTCTTCCTTCTTCTTCTTCCTCTTTTTTCTTCTTCTTGTTCTTTTCTTCTTCTTCTTCTTCTTCTATTTCTTCGACTTCTTCTTCGTTCTTCTTCTTCATCTTTCTTCTTCTTCTTCTTTTTCTCTTTCTTCTTCTTCTTCTTCTTCCCTTCTTCTTCTTCTTCTTCTTTTTGCTTTTTCGTTTCTCTCTTTCTTCTTCTTCTTCTCCTTATTCTTTTTCTTTATTTTTCTTCTTTCTAATTCTTCTTCTTTCTAATTCTTCTTCTTTCTAATTCTTCTTCTTTTTCTTTCTTCTTCTAGTTCTTCTTCTTCTTCTGCTTCTTCTTCTTTCTTCTTCTTCTTCTTCGTCTTTCTTCTTCTTCTTCTTTCTTCTTCTTCTTCATCTTCTTCATCTCCTTCTTCTTCTTCCTTCTTTCTTTTTCTTCTTTCTTCTTCTTTTTACTTATTGTTCTTATCCTTCTTCTTTCTTTTACATATTTCTTTCTTCTTTCTTCTTCTTCTTCTTTCTTCTATTTCTTTCTTCTTCTTTCCTATTCTTCTTCTTCATTTTCTTTCTTCTTTTTCTTCATCTCAGCCTCTTCTTCTTCTTCCTCCTCCGCCTTCTACTTCTTCTACTTCTTTTTCCTTCTTCTTCTTCTTTCTTCTTCTTCTTTTATCTTTTCCTTCTTATTCTTCTTGTTTTTCTTCCACTTCTTCTTTTTCTTCTTTTTCTTTCTTCTTATTCTTCCTTCTTCTTTCTTCTCCTTTCTTCTTCTTTCTTCTTCTTCTTCTTCTTCTTCTTCATTTTTCTACTTTCTTTTTCTTCTTTTTTCTTCTTCTTCTTTCATCTTGTTCTTATTCTTTCTCTTTCTTCTTCCTTTTCACCTTCTTCTTCTCATTTTGCTTCATCCTTCTTATTCATTCATTCTTCTTCTTCTTCTTCTTCTTCATTTTTCTTCTTCTTCTTCTTCTTCATTTTCTTAATTCTTCTTCTTTCTTCTTCTTCTACCCCCTTCTTTTTCTTTATTCTTCATTCTTCTTCTTCTTTTTTCTTCTCCTTCTTCTTCTTCTTCTTCTACTTCTTCTTCTTTCTTCTTCTTCTTCCTTCTACTTTCTTCTACTTCTTGTTTCTTCTTCTTCTTTGTTTTTCTTATTTTTTCGTCATCTTCTTCTTCTAATTTATTCCTCTTCTTCTTTCTCCTTCTTCTTTTTAATTCTTTCCTATTCTTCTTTTCTTTTCTTCTTTTTTTCAATTTCTTCTTCTTCATTATTCTTCTTCTTCTTTCTTCTTCTTCTTTCTCCTTCTTTCTTTTCTTCTTCTTCTTCTTCTTCTTCTTCTTCTTCTTCTTCCTTTTCTTCCTCTTGTTGTTCTTCTTCTTCTTCTTCTTCTTCTTCTTTCTTCTTCTTCTTTTTCTTCTTCTTAAACTTCTTGTTCTTGTTCTTGTTCTTCTTCTTTTTTCTTCTTCTTCTTTTTCTTCTATCATCTTGTTCTTCTATCATTTTCTTCATTTTTTTCATCTTCTTTCTTCTTCTTCTTCTTCTTCTTTCTTCTTCTTCTTTCTTCTTCTTCTTCTTTCTTCCTCTTTTATCTTCTTCTTTCGCCTTCTTCTTTTTCTACTTTCTTCCTCCTCTCTTCTTCTTCTTTCTACTTCTCCATACTTCTTCATTTTATTTCTTCTACTCTTCTTACTTCTTCTTCCATCTTCTTCTTCTTTCTTCTACTTTCTTCATTTTCTTCTTTCTTCTTCTTATTATTCTTCTTCTTCTTCTTCTTCTTCTTTCTTCTTCTTCTTCCTTCTTTTTTCTTATACTTCTTTCTTCATCTTCTTTCTTCTTCTTGTTTTTTATCTTCTTCTTCCTCCTCTTCTTTCTTCTTATTCTCTTTCATCTTCTTTTTTCAATAGCTTCTTCCTTCTTCTTTCTTCTTCTTCTTTCTTCATCTTCTTTCTCCTTCTTGTTTTTTCATCATCTTCTTCTTCTTCCTCATCTTTCTTCCTCTTCTTCTTTCATCTTCTTTCATCTTCTTCTTCTTTGTCATCCTCTTCTTTCTTCTTCTTTCTTCTTTTTCTTCTTCATTCTTCTTCTTTCCTCTTCTACTTCTTCTTCTCCTTCTTCTTCTTCTGCTTCTACTTCTTCTTAATTATTCTTCTTCTTCTTTCTCCTTCTATCTTCTTCTTCTTCTTTCTTTTTCTTCTTCTTTTTCTTCTTCTTCTTCATCTTCCCCTTCTTTCTTCATTCTTCTTCTTCTTCTTCTTCTTCTTCTTCTTCCTTCTTCTTTTTCTTTCTTGTTCTTCGTCTATCTTCTTCTTCATCTTTCTTCTTCTTCTTTTCTTTCTTCTTCTTTCTTCTTCTTTTTTGTAATACTTCTTTCTTTTTGTTTTTTCTTCTTCTTCCTTCTTCTTCTTCTTCTTTCTTCTTCTTTCTTCTTGTTCTTCTTCTTCTTCTACTACTTCTTCTTCCTTCTTCTAATTCCTTCTTCTTTCTTTTTCTTCTTTTTTCTTCATGTTCTTTCTTCTTCTTCTTCTTCTTCTTCTTCTTCTTCTTTCTTCTTCATCTTTCTTCTTTCCCTTTGTTCTTCTATCTTCTATCTTCTTCCTCCTTCTTCTTCTTCTTCTTCTTCTTTCTTCTTATTCGTCGTCTTCTTCTTCTTCATCCTACTTCTTCCTTATTCCTCTTCTTCTTTCTTCTTTATCTTTTTTCTTCTTCTTCTTTCTTCTTGGTTCTTTCGCATTTTTTTTGCTTCCATTTTCTTCTTTCTTCTTCGTCACCATTCTTCTTTTTCTTTCTTCTTCTTCTTCTTTCTTCTTTTGTTGTTCATCTTCATCTTCTTCTTCTTTCTTCTTCTTCTTTTTATTCTTTTTCTTCTTCCTTCTTCTACATTCTTCTTCTACTTTCTTCTTCTTCTTTCTTCTTCTTCTCCTTATTTTTCTTCTTCTTCTTTCTTCTTTCTTCTTCTTCTACTTTCTTCTTCTTCTACTTTCTTCTTCTTCTTTTTCTTTTCCTTTTTTTTCTTCTTTCTTCTCCTTCTTCCTTCTTCTATCTTCTTCTTCTTTATTCTTTTTCTTCTTGTTGATGTTCTACTTATTCTACATCTTCTTCTCCTTTTTCTTCTTAATTCTTCTTCTTCTTTTCCTTCTTGCTTTTCTATTTCTTGTTATTGTTCTAGTCCTTTTTTCTTTTTCTTCTTCTTCTTCTCCTTCTTTGTTCTCCTTCTTTCTTCTTCTTCTTCTTCTTCTTCCTTCTTCTTCATCTTCTTCTTCTTCATTTTTCTTCTTCTTCTTTCTTCCTCTTGTTTCTTCTTCTTCTTCCTTGTTTTCCTTCTTCTTTTTCTCCTACATATTTTTTCTTTCTTCTTCTTCTTCTTCACCTTTTTTCTTTCTCTTTCCACTTCTTCTTTCTTATTCTTCTTCTCCATTTTCTTTCTTCTTTTTCTTCTTCTTCAACTTCTTCTTCTTCTTATTCTACTTCTTCATCTTCTTCCTCCTCCTTCTTCTTCCTTCTACTTCTTTCTTCTTCTTCTTTCTCCTTCTTCTTCTATCTTTTTCTTCTTCTTCGTCTTCTTCTATCTTTTTCTTTATCTTCTTCTTTCTTCTACTTCTTCTTCTTTTTCTTCTTCTTCTTCTTTTTCTTCTTCTTCTTCATCTTTCTTCTTCTTTTTTCTTCTTTTTTTTCTTCTTCTTTCTTGTTCTTCTTTCTTCTTCTTCTTTCGTTCTTCTCTTTTTCTTTTCTTTCTTGTTCCTCTTCATCTTCTACTTCTCTTTCTGGTTCATCCTTCTTATTCTTTCTTCTTCTTTCTTTCTTCTTCTTCTTCTTCATTTTCTTAATTGTTCATCTTTCTTTTTCTTCTTCCCCCTTCTTCTTCTATCTTCTGCATTCTTCTTCTTATTTTTTCTTGTCCATTTTCTTCTTCATCTTCTTTCTTCTTCTTCTTCTTCCTTCTTCTTGTTTCTTCTACTACTTGTTACTTATTCTTATTTTTTCGTCTTCTTCTTCTTCTAATTTATTCCTCTTCTTTTTTTTTCTTCTTTTTTCTACTTCTTCTACCATCTTCTTCTTCTTTCTTCCTCTTTTTTATTTTCTTCTTCTTCATTCTTCTTCTTCTTCTTTCTTCTTCTTCTTTCTCATTCTTCTTCTTTCTTCTTCTTCTTCTTGTTCTTGTTCTTGTTCTTCTTTTTCTTCCTCTTGTTCTTGTTGTTCTGCTTCTTATTTCCTCTTCTTCTTCTTCAACTTCTTTTTCTTCTTCTTCTTTTTCTTATGCTATCTTTTTCTTCTTTTTTTGTTCTTCTTTCTTCTTCTTCTTTTTTTTCTTTCTTCTTCTTCTTCTTCTTTCTTCTTGTTCTTCTACTTCCTTCTTTTTCTTTGATCTTCTTCTTCTTCTTTCTTCCTTCTTTCCACTTCTTTATACTTCTCCATCTTTCTTCTTCATTTTCTTTCTTCTTGATCTCCTTCTTATTCTTCTACTTCTTTTTCTTCTTCCTTCTTTTTCTTCTTCTTCTTCTTCCTTCTTTCTTCTACTTCTTTCTTCATCTTCTATTTTCTTCTTCTTCTTGTTCCACTTCTTTCTGCCTCTTCTTCTTTCATCTTCTCTTTGTAACAGCTTCTTCCTTTTTCTTTCTTCTTTTACCTTCTTTTTCTTCTTCTTTGTCTTTCTCTTCTTTCTCTTCTTTCTCCTTCTTCTTCTTCTTCTTCTTCTGCTTCTTCACTTTCTTCTTCTTTCTTCTTCTTCTTCTTCTTTTTCTCAATTATTCTTCTTAATCTTTCTTCTTCTTTCTTCTTCCTCTTATTCCTTTTTCTTCTTCTTCTTCATCTTCTTATTCCTCTTCTTCTTCTTTTTCATTCTTCTTCTTCATCTACTTCTTCCTTCTTCTTCTTCATTCTTCTTCTTCTACCTTTTCTTCTTTGTCTTCTTCATCTTCTTCTTCTTCTTTCTTGTTCTTCGCTTTTTTCTTCATCTTTTTTCTTCTTTTTCTTTCTTCTTTCTTCTTCTTCTTCTTTCTTCTTCCTCTTTTTTTTTCTTCTTCATCCTTCTTCTGCTTCTTTCTTCTTCTTCCTCTTGTTCTTCTTCGTCTTCTTTCTTCTTCTACTTCCTTCTTCTTCTTTCTTATTCTTTCTTCTTCTTCTTTCTTCTTCTTTCTTCTTCTTATTCTTTCTTCTTCTTCTTCTTCTTCTTCTTCATTCTTCATCTTTCTTCTTTTTTTTTCTTCTTGTATCTTCTTCTTCTTCCTTCTTCGTCTTCTTTCATCTTCTTCTACTTCTTTTTCTTTCTTCTTTTTCATCATCTTCTTCTTCTTCTTCCTTCTTTAATCTTCTTCTTTCTTCTTCTTTCTTCTTCCTCTTTTGTTTCTGCTTCCTTTTTCTTCCTTCTTCTTCTTCTTTTTTTATTTTTCTTCTTTCTTCTTCTTCTTCTTATTTTCTTTCTTCTATTTCTTCTTTTTTTTCTTCTTCTTCTACTTCTTCATTCTTCTTCTTATTTTTTCTTGTTCTTTTTATTCTTCTTTTTTTCCTCTTCTTCTTCTTCTTCTTCTTCTTTTTCTTTCTTCTTCTTCTTCTTCTTCTTCTTCTTTCTTCTTCTTCTTCTTTCTTATCCTTCTACTTCATGTTATTCCTTCTTGTTCTTCGTCTATATTCATCTTCTTCCAAATTCTTCTTCTTTCTTCTTCTTTCTTCTTCTTCTTGTTCTTCTTTTTCTTCTTCTTCTTCTTCTTCTCCTTTTTCTTTAACATCTCATCTTCTCCGTTCTTCTTCTTCTTCCTTCTACTTCTTTCTTGTACTTTTTCTTTCGTCTTCTTCGTTCTTTTTCTTTTCTCGTATTCTTCTTCTTCTTATTATTAATATTTCTTTCTCTTCTTCTTTTTCTTCTTCTTTCTTAATCTTTTTCTTTCTTCTTCTTCCTTCTGCTTCTTTCTTGTACTTTTTCTTTCGTCTTCTTCGTTCTTTTTCTTTTCTCGTCTTCTTCTTCTTATTATTATTATTATTTCTTTCTCTTCTTCTTTTTCTTCTTCTTTCTTCATCTTTTTCTTTCTTCTTCTTCCTTCTGCTTCTTTCTTTTACTTTTTCTTTCGTCTTCTTTATTCTTTTTCTTTTCTCGTCTTCTTCTTCTTCTTCTTCTTATTTCTTTCTCTTCTTCATTTTCTTCTTCTTTCTTCATCTTTTTCTTACTTCTCCTTCTTCCTTCTTCCTTCTTCTTCTTCCTTGTTCCTTTTCTGTCTTCCTCTTTCTTCTTTTTCTTCTTTCTTCTTCTTTCTTCTTCTTCTTCTTCTTCTTCTTCTTCTTCTTTTTCTTCTTCTTCTTCTTCTTCTTCATACTTCTTTCTTTTTCTTTTTTCTTTTTCATCTTCTTCTTTCTTTATCTTCTTTTTCTTCTTCGTCTTCTTCGTCTTCTTCTTCTTCTTCTTCAACTTCTTCTTCTTGTCCTTCTTTCTTCTTCCACTTGTTCTCCTTCTTCCTTTTTCTTCTTCTTCTTCTTCTTGTTCTTTCCTCTTATTCTTTCTTGTTCTTCTTTCTTCTTCTTCTTTCTTCTTCTTCTTCTTTCTTTTTCTATCTCCTTTTTTCTTCAAATTCTATCTTCTTCTTCTTTTTTTTTCTTCTTCTTCTTCTTCTTCTTCATTTTCTTTCTTGTTCTTCTTCCTTTTTCTTTTTTCCCCTTCTTCTTTCTTCTTCTTCTTCTTTCTTTTTGTTGTTGTTCTTTCTTCTTCTTCTTCTTCATCTTCTTCATGCTTCAACTTCGTCTTTCTTCTTTTTTTTTCTTCTTCTTTCTTCTTCTTCTTCTTTCTCTTTCTTCTTCTTCTTCTTCTTCCTTCTTATTCCTTCTTCCTCTCTCTTCTTCTTTTATCCTCATCTTCTTTTGTCTTCTTCTTCTTCATCTTCTTATTTCTTCCTTTTCTTCTTGCTTCTTCTTCTTCTGTCTAGTCCTCTTTCTTTCTTCATTTTCTTTCTTCTTCTTCTTACTTCTTCCCTCTTCTTCTTCTTCTTTCTTCTTTTCTTCTTTCTTCTTCCACTTCTTCTTCTTCTTCTTCTTCTTCTTCTTCTTCTTTCTTATTCTTCTTCTTCGTTCTTCTTTGATCTACTTCTTCTATCTTCCCCATCTTCCTTCTTTTTTTGTCTTCTTCTTTTTCTTCTTTCTTCCTCTTCTTCTTTCATCTTCTTCTTTCTACTTCTTCTCTCTTCATCTTTCTTCTTCTTCCTCCTTTTTTGTTCTTCCACTTCTTTCTTCTTCTTTCTTCTTTTTCTTCTTCGTTCTTCTACATCTTCTGCTTCTTCTTCTTTTTCTACTTCTTCTTCTTCATCTTCTTCTTCTTCTTCTCCAGTTTTTTTCTTCTTCTTCTATCTTCTTTTTTTTTCTTCTAGTTTTCTTCTTCTTCTTCTCTTCTTCTTCTTCTTTCTTCTTCTTCTTCCTTCTTCTTGTTCTTTCTACTTCTCCTTCTTTCTTCTTCTTCTTCTTTCTTGTTCCTCTTCTTTCTTCCTCTTTCTTCTTTTCCTTTTTTCTTCTTCTTTGTTCTTCTTCTTCTTCTCCTTTTTCTTCTTCTTCTTCTTCTTTCTTCTTCTACTTCTTCTTGTTCTTCTTCATACATCTTTTTTCTTCTTCTTCTTTCTTCTTCATCTTCTTATTTCTTTATCTTCTTCCTCTTCTTCTTGTTCTTCGTCTTCTTCTTCTTCGCGTTCTTCTTCTTCTTCTTCTTCTTCCTTTTACTTTTTCTTCTTCTTCATCTTCTTCAACTTCTTCTTCTTCTTGTCCTTCTTTCTTCTTCTACTTGTTCTTCTTCTTCCTTCTATTTTTATCTTTTTCTTCTTCTTCTTCTTTTTCTTCTTTCCTCTTCTTCTTTCTTGTTCTTCTTTCTTCTACTTCTTTCTTCTTCTTTTTCTTTCTTCTTCTCTCTTTTTTTTCAACTTCTATCTTCTTCTTCTTCCTCTTTCTTCTTCCTCTTCTTCTTATTCTTCTTCCATCTTGTTCTTCTTCCTTCTTTTTTCTCCTTCTTTCTTCTTCTTCTTTCTTCTTCGTTCTTGTTCTTCATCTTTTTTCTTCATCTTTCTTCTTCTTCTTCTTTCTTCTTCTTTCTTTTTCTTCTTCTTTCTTCATCTTCTACTTTCTTTGTCAACGTTCTTCTTCTTCTCCTTCTTTTTCTTATTCATCTTTCTTCTTTCTTCCACTTCCACTTTCTTCTTCTTCTATTTCTTTTTCTTTTTTCTGCTTCTTTCTTCTCCTTCTTCCTTCTTCTTCTTCTTTCTTCTTCTTATTTCTTGTTTTTCTTCTTGTTCTACTTCTTCATCTTCTTCTCCTTCTTCTTCTTCTTCTCAATTCTTCATCTTCATTTCCTTCTTCCTTTTCTACGTCTTGTTATTTTTCTTGCTTTTATTTCTTCTTTTTCTTCTTTTTCTTCTTTCTTCTTCTTCTTCTTCTTGTTCTTCTTCTGCTTTTTCTTCTTCTTGTTCTTCTACTTCTTCTTCCTTCTTCTTCTCCTTCTTCTTCTTCCTCTTCATTTTTCTTCCTCTTCTTTCTTCCTCTTGTTTCTTCTTCTTCTTCTTTCTTTTTCTTCTTCTTTTCTTCTTTTCTACTTTTTCTTCTTCTTCTTCTACATCTTCTTCTTCATCATCTTCTTCCTTCTTCTTCTTCCTCTTTTTTCTTCTTCTTGTTCTTTTCTTCTTCTTCTTCTTCTTCTTCTTCTATTTCTTCTACTTCTTCGTTCTTCTTCTTCATCTTTCTTCTTCTTCATCTTCTTTTTCTCTTTCTTCTTCTTCTTCTTCCCTTCTTCTTCTTCTTCTTCTTTTTGCTTTTTCGTTTCTCTCTTTCTTCTTCTACTTCTCATTATTCTTTTTCTTTATTTTTCTTCTTTCTAATTCTTCTTCTTTCTAATTCTTCTTCTTTCTAATTCTTCGTCTTTTTCTTCTTCTTCTAGTTCTTCTTCTTCTTCTTCTTCTTCTTCTTTTTTCTTCTTCTTCTTCGTCTTTCTTCTTCTTCTTCTTTCTTCTTCTTCTTCATCTTTTTTCTTCTTCATTCTTCTTCTTCCTTCTACTTCTTCTTTTCTTCTTTTTCTTCTTTTTACTTTTACTTATCTTCTTATCCTTCTCTTTCTACATATTTCTTTCTTCTTTCTTCTTCTTCTTTCTTCTTTCTTCTGCTTCTTCTTTCTTCTATTTCTTTCTCTTCTTTCCTATTCTTCTTCTCCATTTTCTTTCTTCTTTTTCTTCATCTCAACCTCTTCTTCTTCTTCCTCCTCCGCCTTCTACTTCTTCTACTTCTTTTTCCTTCTTCTTCTTCTTTCTTCTACTTCTTGTTTCTTCTTCTTCTTTGTTTTTCTTATTTTTTCGTCATCTTCTTCTTCTAATTTATTCCTCTTCTTCTTTCTCCTTCTTCTTTTTAATTCTTTCCTATTCTTGTTTTCTTTTCTTCTTTTTTTTCAATTTCTTCTTCTTCATTGTTCTTCTTCTTCTTTCTTCTTCTTCTTTCTCCTTCTTCTTTCTTTTTCTTCTTCTTCTTCTTTTTCTTCTTCTTCTTCTTCTTCCTTTTCTTCCTCTTGTTCTTCTTCTTCTTCTTCTTCTTCTTCTTTCTTCTTCTTCTTCTTTTTCTTCTTCTTAAACTTCTTGTTCTTGTTCTTCTTCTTTCTTCTTCTTCTTCTTTTTCTTCTTTCATCTTGTTCTTCTATCATTTTCTTCATTTTTTTCATCTTCTTTCTTCTTCTTCTTCTTCTTCTTTCTTCTTCTTCTTTCTTCTTCTTCTTCTTTCTTCCTCTTTTATCTTCTTCTTTCGCCTGCTTCTTCTTCTACTTTCTTCCTCCTCTCTTCTTCTTCTTTCTACTTCTCCATACTTCTTCATTTTATTTCTTCTACTCTTCTTACTTCTTCTTCCATCTTCTTCTTCTTTCTTTTACTTTCTTCATTTTCTTCTTTCTTCTTCTCCCTCTTCTTCTTCTTCTTCTTCTTCTTCTTCTTCTTTCTTCTTCTTCCTTCTTTTTTCTTATACTTCTTTCTTCATCTTCTTTCTTCTTCTTGTTTTTTATCTTCTTCTTCCTCCTCTTCTTTCTTCTTATTCTCTTTCATCTTCTTTTTTCAATAGGTTCTTCCATCTTCTTTCTTCTTCTTCTTTCTTCATCTTCTTTCTCCTTCTTGTTTTTTCATCTTCTTCTTCTTCTTCCTCATCTTTCTTCCTCTTCTTCTTTCATCTTCTTTCTTCTTCTTCTTCTTTGTCATCCTCTTCTTTCTTCTTCTTTCTTCTTTTTCTTCTTCATTCTTCTTCTTTCCTCTTCTACTTCTTCTTCTCCTTCTTCTTCTTCTGCTTCTACTTCTTCTTAATTATTCTTCTTCTTCTTTCTCCTTCTATCTTCTTCTTCTTCTTTCTTTTTCTTCTTCTTTTTCTTCTTCTTCTTCATCTTCCTCTTCTTTCTTCATTCTTCTTCTTCTTCTTCTTCTTCTTCTTCCTTCTTCTTTTTCTTTCTTGTTCTTCGTCTATCTTCTTCTTCATCTTTCTTCTTCTTCTTTTCTTTCTTCTTCTTTCTTCTTCTTTTTTCTTCTACTTCTTTCTTTTTGTTTTTTCTTCTTCTTCCTTCTTCTTCTTCTTCTTTCTTCTTCTTTCTTCTTGTTCTTCTTCTTCTTCTACTACTTCTTCTTTCTTCTTCTAATTCCTTCTTCTTTCTTTTTCTTCTTTTTTCTTCATGTTCTTTCTTCTTCTTCTTCTTCTTCTTCTTCTTCTTTCTTCTTCATCTTTCTTCTTTCCCTTTGTTCTTCTATCTTCTATCTTCTTCCTCCTTCTTCTTCTTCTTCTTCTTTCTTCTTATTCGTCGTCTTCTTCTTCTTCATCCTACTTCTTCCTTATTCCTCTTCTTCTTTCTTCTTTATCTTTTTTCTTCTTCTTCTTTCTTCTTGGTTCTTTCGCATTTTTTTTTGCTTCCATTTTCTTCTTTCTTCTTCGTCACCATTCTTCTTTTTCTTTCTTCTTCTTCTTCTTTCTTCTTGTTCTTGTTCATCTTCATCTTCTTCTTCTTTCTTCTTCTTCTTTTTATTCTTTTTCTTCTTCCTTCTTCTACATTCTTCTTCTACTTTCTTCTTCTTCTTTCTTCTTCTTCTCCTTATTTTTCTTCTTCTTCTTTCTTCTTTCTTCTTCTTCTACTTTCTTCTTCTTCTACTTTCTTCTTCTTCTTTTTCTTTTCCTTTTTTTTCTTCTTTCTTCTCCTTCTTCCTTCTTCTATCTTCTTCTTCTTTATTCTTTTTCTTCTTGTTGATGTTCTACTTATTCTACATCTTCTTCTCCTTTTTCTTCTTAATTCTTCTTCTTCTTTTCCTTCTTGCTTTTCTATTTCTTGTTATTGTTCTAGTCCTTTTTTCTTTTTCTTCTTCTTCTTCTCCTTCTTTGTTCTCCTTCTTTCTTCTTCTTCTTCTTCTTCTTCCTTCTTCTTCATCTTCTTCTTCTTCATTTTTCTTCTTCTTCTTTCTTCCTCTTGTTTCTTCTTCTTCTTCCTTGTTTTCCTTCTACTTTTTCTCCTACATATTTTTTCTTTCTTCTTCTTCTTCTTCACCTTTTTTCTTTCTCTTTTCACTTCTTCTTTCTTATTCTTCTTCTCCATTTTCTTTCTTCTTTTTCTTCTTCTTCAACTTCTTCTCTTCTTATTCTACTTCTTCATCTTCATCCTCCTCCTTCTTCTTCCTTCTACTTCTTCTTCTTCTTCTTTCTCCTTCTTCTTCTATCTTTTTCTTCTTCTTCATCTTCTTCTACTTCTTCTTTCTTCTGCTTCTGCTATCTTTTGCTTTATCTTCTTCTTTCTTCTACTTCTTCTTCTTTTTCTTCTTCTTCTTCTTTTTCTTCTTCTTCTTTCGTTCTTCTCTTTTTCTTTTCTTTCTTGTTCCTCTTCATCTTCTACTTCTCTTTCTGGTTCATCCTTCTTATTCTTTCTTCTTCTTTCTTTCTTCTTCTTCTTCTTCATTTTCTTAATTGTTCATCTTTCTTTTTCTTCTTCCCCCTTCTTCTTCTATCTTCTGCATTCTTCTTCTTATTTTTTCTTGTCCATTTTCTTCTTCATCTTCTTTCTTCTTCTTCTTCTTCCTTCTTCTTGTTTCTTCTACTACTTGTTACTTATTCTTATTTTTTTGCCTTCTTTTTCTTCTAATTTATTCCTCTTCTTTTTTTTTCTTCTTTTTTCTACTTCTTCTACCATCTTCTTCTTCTTTCTTCCTCTTTTTTATTTTCTTCTTCTTCATTCTTCTTCTTCTTCTTTCTCATTCTTCTTCTTTCTTCTTCTTCTTCTTGTTCTTGTTCTTGTTCTTCTTTTTCTTCCTCTTGTTGTTCTTCTTCTTCTTCTTATTTCCTCTTCTTCTTCTTCAACTTCTTTTTCTTCTTCTTCTTCTTTTCCTTATGCTATCTTTTTCTTCTTTTTTTTGTTCTTCTTTCTTCTTCTTCTTTTTTTTCTTTCTTCTTCTTCTTCTTCTTTCTTCTTGTTCTTCTACTTCCTTCTTTTTCTTTGATCTTCTTCTTCTTCTTTCTTCCTTCTTTCCACTTCTTTATACTTCTCCATCTTTCTTCTTCATTTTCTTTCTTCGACTTGTTCTTTCTTCTTCATTTTCTTTCTTCGACTTGTTCTTTCTTCTTCTTCTTCTTCTTCTTCTTCTTTCTTCATCATCTTTCTACTTTATTTTTCTTCTTTTTTATTCTTCTTCTTTCTTCTTGCTGTTCTTTCATCATCTTCTGCTTCTTTTTTTTTTCTTCTTCTTTATTCTTCCTCTTTTTTTTGCTTCCTTTTTCGTCTTCTTCTTCTTCACCATTCTTCTTCTTCTTCCTTCTTTTTCTACTTCTTGTTCTTCTACTTCTTCTTCTTCTTCTTCTTTCTTCTTCTTCTTCTTCTCCTTCTTCTTGTTCTTCTTCTTCTTCTTCTTCTTCTTCTATCTTCTCATTCTTCTTCTTCTTCTTCTTCTTCTTCTATCTTCTTCTTTTTTATTCTTTTCCTTCATTTTCTTTTTCTTCTTACTTCTTTCTTCCACTTCTTCTTTCTTTTTTTTCTTTTTTTTTCTTTTTTCTTTTTCTTCTTTCTTTTTCTTCTTCCATTTTCTTCTTCTTTCTTCTTCTTCTTCTTCTTCTTCATTCTTCTTCTTCTTTTCCTCCATTTTTTCTACTTCTTATTTTTCTTCTTTTTCTTTCTTCTTTTTCTTCTTCTTCTTATTCTTCTTCTTCTTTCTTCTTTTTCTTCTTCTTCTTCTTCTTCTTCTTCTTCTTCTTCTTCTTCTACTTCTGCTTCCTTCTTCTTCATTTTTTTTTCTTCTTTTTCCTCTTCTTTCTTCATCTTCTTCTTTCTTTTTCTTCTTCTTTTTCTTCTTCTTCTTCTTGATCTTCTTCTTCTTTGTTATCTTCTTCTTCTATCATCTTCTTCTTCTTCTTATTCTTATTCTTCTCCTTCTTTTTTTTCTTCTTCTACTTCTTCTTTTCTTTTTTCTTCTTCTTCTTCTTCTTCTTCTTCCTTCTTGTTCATCTTCTTCTTCTTTCTTCTTCATCTTCCTTCTTTCATCTACTTGTTCTTTCTTCTTCTCCTTCTTCTTCTTCCTTCTTTCTTCTTCTTCTTCTTTCTTCTTCTTCTTCTTCTTCTTTCTTCTTCATCTTCCTTCTTTCATCTACTTGTTCTTTCTTCTTTTTCTTCTTTCTTATTCTTCTTCTTCATTTTCTTTCTTTTTTTCTTCTTTTTCTTCTTCTTCGCCTTCTTCTTCCTTGTTCTTCTTCTTTCTTCTTCTTCTTTCTTTTTCTTCCATCTCTTTCTTTTTTTTCATCATCTTTTTCTTCTACTCCTTCTTCTTCTATTTTCTTGTTCTTCTTCTTTCTACTTCTTTTTTCTTCTTCTTCTTCTTCTTCTTTCTTCTTCTTCGTCTTCTTCTTCTTTCCTCTTCATTTTTCTTCTTTCTGCTATTTCTGTCGTCTTTTTCTTTCTTCTTCTTCTTCTTTCATATTTTTCTTCTTCATTTTCTTTTTCTTCTTCGTTTTCAACTTCTTCTTCTTCTTCTTCTCTTTCTTCTTCCTTCTTCTTATTCTTGTTCTTGTTCGTTCGTTCGTTCTTCATCTTCTTCATTCTACATCTTCTTCTATCTTTCTCTTCTTCTTCTTATTCTAATTCTTCTGCTCCTTTCTTCTTCTTTTTTCTTGTTCTTCTCCTTTTTACTTCTTTATTCTTCTTCTTCTTTCTTATTCTTCTTTTTCTTCTTTCCTATTCTTCATCTTCTTCTTTCTTCCGTTTCTTCTTTCATTGTCACCTTTCTTCTTCTTCTTGTTTCATCTTCTTCATCATCTTATTTCTTGCTCTTCTTCTTTCTTTTTCTTCTTTCTACTTCTTCATTTTACTTCTTTCTTCTTCTTCTTCGTTCCTCTTCTTTATTATTCATCTTCTTTGTTCTTCTTTCTCCTTTTTCTTCTTCATTCTTCTTCTTCTTTCTTCTTCTTCTTCTTCTTCTTCTTCTTCTTTCTTCTTCTTCTTCTTCTTCTTCTTCTTCATTCATCTTTTCCTTCGTTGTCCTTCTTCATTCATCTTTCTTCTTCTTTTTTTATGTTTTTCTTTTTCTTCTTCTTCTTCTTCCTCTTCTTCTTGCTCTTCTTTCCCCTTCCTTTTTCTTATTCTTCTTCTTTGTTCTTCTTCTTTCTTCTTCTTCTTTCTTTTTCCTCTTCTTTCTTCTTCTCCTTCTTCTATTTGTTATTTCTTTTTATTCTTTCCTCTTTTTCTTTCTTATTCTTTTACTTCCTTCTTCTACTTCTTCTTCTTCCTTCTTTTTACTTCTTCTTTCTTCCTCTTTTTTCAACTTCTTCTTCTTCTTTCTTCTTCTTCATCCTTCTTCTTCTTCATTCTTCTTCTTCTTCTTTTTCTTTATTTTTCTTCTTGATCTTCTTCTTCCTCCTTTCTTCTTCTTCTTTCTTCTTCTTCTTTTATCTTCTTTAACTTTCGTCTTCTTCTCCTTCTTCTTTCTTCTTTTTCTTTCTTCTTCTTCTTTCTTCTTCTTCTTCTTTTTCTTCTTTTACTTATTTCTTCTTCATCTTCTTCTTTCTTTTTATTCTTCTTTCTTCTTCTTCTTCTTCTTTCTTTCTTCTTCATCTTTTTCTTCATTCTTCTTCATCTTCTTTTTCTTCTTCTTCCTTCTTCTTTCTTTTTCTTATTCTTTCTTCATCTTTTATCTTCTTCTTCCTTCGTATTCGTCTTCTTCTTCTTTCTTCCTCTTCTTCTTTCTTCTTGCTCTTTCAATTTCTCCTTCATTGTTCATTTAATTTCTTCTTCTTCTTCTTCTTTCTTTATTCTTCTTCCCTCTTCTTCTTTCTTCTTCTTTCTTCTTTTTCCTCTTTCTTCTTCTTACTTCTCTCCTTATTCTTCTTCTTTCATCTTCTTCTTCCATTTTCTTTCCTCTACTTCTTACTCTTGTTCATTCTTGTTCTTATTTTTTTTGTCTTTTTTCTTCTTCTTCTTCTTCTTCTTCTTTCTTCCTCTTCTTCTTTCCTCTTCTTTCTTCTTTTTCCTCTTTCTTCTTCTCCTACTTCTCTCCTTATTCTTCTTTTTTCATCTTCTTCTTCCATTTTCTTTCCTCTACTTCTTACTCTTGTTCATTCTTGTTCTTATTTTTTTGTCTTTTTCTTCTTCTTCTTCTTCTTCTTCTTTCTTCCTCTTCTTCTTTCATCACCATTTTTCTATTTCTTCTTTCTTCATCTTCTTACTTCAACATCTTCTTCCTTCTTCTTCTCTCTCTTCCTCTTCTTTCTTCTTCTTTCTTCTTTTTCTTCTTCTTTCATCTTGTTTCTCTTTCTTCTTCTTCTTCTTACTTCCATCTTCTTCTTTTTCTTTCTTTCTCTTCTTCATCTTCTTTTTCTTATTATTTGTTCTTCCTCTTCTTCTTCTTCTTCTTCTTCATTCTTCTTCTTCTTCTTCTTCTTCTTTCTTCTTCTTCATCTTCTTCTTCTTTCCTCTTCTACTTCCTTCTTCGTCTTTCTTCTTCTTTTTTGTTCTTCTTCTTTCTTCGTCTTGTTCTTTCTTCTTATTCTTATTCTTCTTCTTCTTCATCTTTCTTCTTTCTTTTTCTTCTTCTTACTTCTTCTTTTCTTCCTTCTTCTTCTTCTCCTTTCTCCTTTCTTTCTTCTTCTTCTTCCTCTTCTTCTTTCTTCTTCTTCTTTCTTCTTCTTCTTTCTTCTTCTTGTTCTTTCTTCTTCTTCTTCTTCTTTTTCATTTTTCTTTTTCATCATCTTCTTCTTCTTCCTTTTTCTTTCTTCTTCTTGTTCTTTCTTCTTCTTCTTTCTTAATCTTCTTCTTTTTTTTCCTCTTTTTTCTAGTTCCTTTTTCTTTTTTTTCTTTTCTTCTTCACCTTTCTTGTTCTTCTTTCTCCTCTTCTTCTTCTTCTTCCATCTTCTTCTACTTTCTTCGTCAACTTTCTTCTTCTTCTCCTTCTTTTTCTTATTCATCTTTCTTCTTTCTTCCACTTCTACTTTCTTCTTCTTCTGTTTCTTTTTCTTTTTTTCTGCTTCTTTCTTCTCCTTCTTCCTTCTTCTTCTTCTTTCTTCTTCTTATTTCTTGTTTTTCTTCTTGCTTTTGTTCTACTTCTTCATCTTCTTCTCCTTCTTCTTCTTCTTCTCAATTCTTCATCTTCATTTCCTTCTTCCTTTTCTACGTCTTGTTATTTTTCTTGCTTTTATTTCTTCTTTTTTCTTCTTTTTCTTCTTTCTTCTTCTTCTTCTTCTTCTTGTTCTTCTTCTACTTTTTCTTCTTCTTGTTCTTCTACTTCTTCTTCCTTCTTCTTCTCCTTCTTCTTCTTTCTCTTCATTTTTCTTCCTCTTCTTTCTTCCTCTTGTCTCTTCTTCTTCTTCTTTCTTTTTCTTCTTCTTTTCTTCTTTTCTACTTTTTCTTCTTCTTCTTCTACATCTTCTTCTTCTTCATCTTCTTCCTTCTTCTTCTTCCTCTTTTTTCTTCTTCTTGTTCTTTTTCTTCTTCTTCTTCTTCTATTTCTTCTACTTCTTCTTCGTTCTTCTTCTTCATCTTTCTTCTTCTTCATCTTCTTTTTCTCTTTCTTCTTCTTCTTCTTCTTCCCTTCTTCTTTTTCTTCTTCTTCTTCTTGCTTTTTCGTTTCTCTCGTTCTTCTTCTTCTTCCCCTTATTCTTTTTCTTTATTTTTCTTCTTTCTAATTCTTCTTCTTTCTAATTCTTCTTCTTTTTCTTCTTCTTCGAGTTCTTCTTCTTCTTCTTCTTCTTCTTCTTCTTCTTTCTTCTTCTTCTTCTTCGTCTTTCTTCTTCTTCTTCTTCTTTCTTCTTCTTCTTCATCTTCTTCATCTCCTTCTTCTTCTTCCTTCTTTCTTTTTCTTCTTTCTTCTTCTTTTTACTTATTGTTCTTATCCTTCTTTCTTCTACATATTTCTTTCTTCTTTCTTCTTCTTCAGCTTTATTCTATTTCTTTCTTCTTCTTTCCTATTCTTCTTCTCCATTTTCCTTCTTCTTTTTCTTCATCTCAACCTCTTCTTCTTCTTCCTCCTCCGCCTTCTACTTCTTCTACTTCTTTTTCCTTCTTCTTCTTCTTTCTTCTTCTTCTTTTATCTTTTCCTTCTTATTCTTCTTGTTTTTCTTCCACTTCTTCTTCTTCTTCTTTTTCTTTCTTCTTATTCTTCCTTCTTCTTTCTTCTCCTTTCTTCTTCTTTCTTCTTCTTCTTCTTCTTCTTCTTCATTTTTCTACTTTCTTTTCTTCTTATTTCTTCTTCTTCTTTCATCTTGTTCTTATTCTTTCTCTTTCTTCTTCCTTTTCACCTTCTTCTTCTCATTTTGCTTCATCCTTCTTATTCATTCATTCTTCTTCTTCTTCTTCTTCTTCATTCTTCTTCTTCTTCTTCTTCTTCTTCATTTTCTTAATTCTTCTTCTTTCTTCTTCTTCTGCCCCTTTCTTTTTCTTTCTTCTTCATTCTTCTTCTTCTTTTTTCTTCTCCATCTTCTTCTTCTTCTTCTACTTCTTCTTCTTTCTTCTTCTTCTTCCTTCTACTTTCTTCTACTTCTTGTTTCTTCTTCTTCTTTGTTTTTCTTATTTTTTCGTCATCTTCTTCTTCTAATTTATTCCTCTTCTTCTTTCTCCTTCTTCTTTTTAATTCTTTCCTATTCCTATTCTTCTTTTCTTCTTTTTTTTTCAATTTTTTCTTCTTCATTATTCTTCTTCTTCTTTCTTCTTCTTTTTCTCCTTCTTCTTTCTTTTCTTCTTCTTCTTCTTCTTCTTCTTCTTCTTCCTTTTCTTCCTCTTGTTCTTCTTCTTCTTCTTCTTCTTCTTTCTTCTTCTTCTTCTTTTTCTTCTTCTTAAACTTCTTGTTCTTGTTCTTGTTCTTCTTCTTTCTTCTTCTTCTTCTTTTTCTTCTATCATCTTGTTCTTCTATCATTTTCTTCATTTTTTTCATCTTCTTTCTTCTTCTTCTTCTTCTTCTTTCTTCTTCTTCTTTCTTCTTCTTCTTCTTTCTTCCTCTTTTATCTTCTTCTTTCGCCTTCTTCTTCTTCTACTTTCTTCCTCCTCTCTTCTTCTTCTTTCTACTTCTCCATACTTCTTCATTTTATTTCTTCTACTCTTCTTACTTCTTCTTCCATCTTCTTCTTCTTTCTTCTACTTTCTTCATTTTCTTCTTTCTTCTTCTCCCTCTTCTTCTTCTTCTTATTCTTCTTCTTCTTCTTCTTCTTCTTCTTCTTTCTTCTTCTTCTTTCTTCTTTTTTCTTATACTTCTTTCTTCATCTTCTTTCTTCTTCTTGTTTTTTATCTTCTTCTTCCTCCTCTTCTTTCTTCTTATTCTCTTTCATCTTCTTTTTTCAATGGCTTCTTCCTTCTTCTTTCTTCTTCTTCTTTCTTCATCTTCTTTCTCCTTCTTGTTTTTTCATCTTCTTCTTCTTCTTCCTCATCTTTCTTCCTCTTCTTCTTTCATCTTCTTTCTTCTTCTTCTTCTTTTTCATCCTCTTCTTTCTTCTTCTTTCTTCTTTTTCTTCTTCATTCTTCTTCTTTCCTCTTCTACTTCTTCTTCTTCTCCTTCTTCTTCTTCTGCTTCTACTTCTTCTTAATTATTCTTCTTCTTCTTTCTCCTTCTATCTTCTTCTTCTACTTTCTTTTTCTTCTTCTTTTTCTTCTTCTTCTTCATCTTCCTCTTCTTTCTTCATTCTTCTTCTTCTTCTTCTTCTTCTTCTTCTTCCTTCTTCTTTTTCTTTCTTGTTCTTCGTCTATCTTCTTCTTCATCTTTCTTCTTCTCCTTTTCTTTCTTCTTCTTTCTTCTTCTTTTTTCTAATACTTCTTTCTTTTTGTTTTTTCTTCTTCTTCCTTCTTCTTCTTCTTCTTTCTTCTTCTTTCTTCTTGTTCTTCTTCTTCTTCCTTCTTCTAATTCCTTCTTCTTTCTTTTTCTTCTTTTTTCTTCATGTTCTTTCTTCTTCTTCTTCTTCTTCTTCTTCTTTCTTCTTCATCTTTCTTCTTTCCCTTTGTTCTTCTATCTTCTATCTTCTTCCTCCTTCTTCTTCTTCTTCTTCTTCTTCTTTCCTCTTATTCGTCGTCTTCTTCTTCTTCATCCTACTTCCTTATTCCTCTTCTTCTTTCTTCTTTATCTTTTTTCTTCTTCTTCTTTCTTCTTGGTTCTTTCGCATTTTTTTTGCTTCCATTTTCTTCTTTCTTCTTCGTCACCATTCTTCTTTTTCTTTCTTCTTCTTCTTCTTTCTTCTTGTTCTTGTTCATCTTCATCTTCTTCTTCTTTCTTCTTCTTCTTTTTATTCTTTTTCTTCTTCCTTCTTCTACATTCTTCTTCTACTTTCTTCTTCTTCTCCTTATTTTTCTTCTTCTTCTTTCTTCTTTCTTCTTCTTCTACTTTCTTCTTCTTCTTTTTCTTTTCCTTTTTTTTCTTCTTTCTTCTCCTTCTTCCTTCTTCTATCTTCTTCTTCTTTATTCTTTTTCTTCTTGTTGATGTTCTACTTATTCTACATCTTCTTCTCCTTTTTCTTCTTAATTCTTCTTCTTCTTTTCCTTCTTGCTTTTCTATTTCTTGTTATTGTTCTAGTCCTTTTTTCTTTTTCTTCTTCTTCTTCTCCTTCTTTGTTCTCCTTCTTTCTTCTTCTTCTTCTTCTTCTTCCTTCTTCTTCATCTTCTTCTTCTTCATTTTTCTTCTTCTTCTTTCTTCCTCTTGTTTCTTCTTCTTCTTCCTTGTTTTCCTTCTTCTTTTTCTCCTACATATTTTTTCTTTCTTCTTCTTCTTCTTCACCTTTTTTCTTTCTCTTTCCACTTCTTCTTTCTTATTCTTCTTCTCCATTTTCTTTCTTCTTTTTCTTCTTCTTCAACTTCTTCTTCTTCTTATTCTACTTCTTCATCTTCTTCCTCCTCCTTCTTCTTCCTTCTACTTCTTTCTTCTTCTTCTTTCTCCTTCTTCTTCTATCTTTTTCTTCTTCTTCGTCTTCTTCTATCTTTTTCTTTATCTTCTTCTTTCTTCTACTTCTTCTTCTTTTTCTTCTTCTTCTTCTTTTTCTTCTTCTTCTTCATCTTTCTTCTTCTTTTTTCTTCTTTTTTTTCTTCTTCTTTCTTGTTCTTCTTTCTTGTTCTTCTTTCGTTCTTCTCTTTTTCTTTTCTTTCTTGTTCCTCTTCATCTTCTACTTCTCTTTCTGGTTCATCCTTCTTATTCTTTCTTCTTCTTTCTTTCTTCTTCTTCTTCTTCATTTTCTTAATTGTTCATCTTTCTTTTTCTTCTTCCCCCTTCTTCTTCTATCTTCTGCATTCTTCTTCTTATTTTTTCTTGTCCATTTTCTTCTTCATCTTCTTTCTTCTTCTTCTTCTTCCTTCTTCTTGTTTCTTCTACTACTTGTTACTTATTCTTATTTTTTCGTCTTCTTCTTCTTCTAATTTATTCCTCTTCTTTTTTTTTCTTCTTTTTTCTACTTCTTCTACCATCTTCTTCTTCTTTCTTCCTCTTTTTTATTTTCTTCTTCTTCATTCTTCTTCTTCTTCTTTCTTCTTCTTCTTTCTCATTCTTCTTCTTTCTTCTTCTTCTTCTTGTTCTTGTTCTTGTTCTTCTTTTTCTTCCTCTTGTTGTTGTTGTTCTTCTTCTTATTTCCTCTTCTTCTTCTTCAACTTCTTTTTCTTCTTCTTCTTCTTTTTCTTATGCTATCTTTTTCTTCTTTTTTTGTTCTTCTTTCTTCTTCTTCTTTTTTTTCTTTCTTCTTCTTCTTCTTCTTTCTTCTTGTTCTTCTACTTCCTTCTTTTTCTTTGATCTTCTTCTTCTTCTTTCTTCCTTCTTTCCACTTCTTTATACTTCTCCATCTTTCTTCTTCATTTTCTTTCTTCTTGATCTCCTTCTTATTCTTCTACTTCTTTTTCTTCTTCCTTCTTTTTCTTCTTCTTCTTCTTCCTTCTTTCTTCTACTTCTTTCTTCATCTTCTATTTTCTTCTTGTTTTTTCTTCTTCTTCTTGTTCCACTTCTTTCTGCCTCTTCTTCTTTCATCTTCTCTTTGTAACAGCTTCTTCCTTTTTCTTTCTTCTTCTTTTACCTTGTTTTTCTTCTTCTTTGTCTTTCTCTTCTTTCTCTTCTTTCTTCTTCTTTCTTCTTCTCTTCTTCATTCTTCTTCTTTCTTCTTCTTCTTCTTCTTCTTCTGCTTCTTCTCTTTCTTCTTCTTTCTTCTTCTTCTTCTTCTTTTTCTCAATTATTCTTCTTATTCTTTCTTCTTCTTTCTTCTTCCTCTTATTCCTTTTTCTTCTTCTTCTTCATTTTCTTATTCCTCTTCTTCTTCTTTTTCATTCTTCTTCTTCATCTACTTCTTCCTTCTTCTTCTTCATTCTTCTTCTTCTACCTTTTCTTCTTTGTCTTCTTCATCTTCTTCTTCTTCTTTCTTGTTCTTCGCTTTTTTCTTCATCTTTTTTCATCTTTTTCTTTCTTCTTTCTTCTTCTTCTTCTTTCTTCTTCCTCTTTTTTTTTCTTCTTCATCCTTCTTCTTCTGCTTCTTTCTTCTTCTTCCTCTTGTTCTTCTTCTTCTTCTTTCTTCTTCTACTTCCTTCTTCTTCTTTCTTATTCTTTCTTCTTCTTCTTTCTTCTTTCTTCTTCTTATTCTTTCTTCTTCTTCTTCTTCTTCTTCTTCTTCTTCTTCTTCTTCATTCTTCTTCATCTTTCTTCTTTTTTTTTTCTTCTTGTATCTTCTTCTTCTTCCTTCTTCGTCTTCTTTCATCTTCTTCTACTTCTTTTTCTTTCTTCTTTTTCATCATCTTCTTCTTCTTCTTCCTTCTTTAATCTTCTTCTTTCTTCTTCCTCTTTTGTTTCTGCTTCCTTTTTCTTCCTTCTTCTTCTTCTTTTTTTATTTTTCTTCTTTCTTCTTCTCCTTCTTATTTTCTTTCTTCTATTTCTTCTTTTTTTTCTTCTTCTTCTACTTCTTCATTCTTCTTCTTATTTTTTCTTGTTCTTTTTATTCTTCTTTTTTTTCTCTTCTTCTTCTTCTTCTTCTTCTTTTTCTTTCTTCTTCTTCTTCTTCTTCTTTCTTCTTCTTCTTCTTTCTTATCCTTCTACTTCATGTTATTCCTTCTTGTTCTTCGTCTATATTCATCTTCTTCCAAATTCTTCTTCTTTCTTCTTCTTTCTTCTTCTTCTTGTTCTTCTTTTTCTTCTTCTTCTTCTCCTTTTTCTTTAACATCTCATCTTCTTCGTTCTTCTTCTTCTTCCTTCTACTTCTTTCTTGTACTTTTTCTTTCGTCTTCTTCGTTCTTTTTCTTTTCTCGTATTCTTCTTCTTCTTATTATTAATATTTCTTTCTCTTCTTCTTTTTCTTCTTCTTTCTTCATCTTTTTCTTTCTTCTTCTTCCTTCTACTTCTTTCTTGTACTTTTTCTTTCGTCTTCTTCGTTCTTTTTCTTTTCTCGTCTTCTTCTTCTTCTTATTATTATTATTTCTTTCTCTTCTTCTTTTTCTTCTTCTTTCTTCATCTTTTTCTTTCTTCTTCTTCCTTCTGCTTCTTTCTTGTACTTTTTCTTTCGTCTTCTTTATTCTTTTTCTTTTCTCGTCTTCTTCTTCTTCTTCTTCTTATTTCTCTCTTCTTCATTTTCTTCTTCTTTCTTCATCTTTTTCTTACTTCTCCTTCTTCCTTCTTCCTTCTTCTTCTTCCTTGTTCCTTTTCTGTCTTCCTCTTTCTTCTTTTTCTTCTTTCTTCTTCTTTCTTCTTCTTCTTCTTCTTCTTCTTCTTTTTCTTCTTCTTCTTCTTCTTCTTCATACTTCTTTCTTTTTCTTATTTCTTTTTCATCTTCTTCTTTCTTTATCTTCTTTTTCTTCTTCGTCTTCTTCGTCTTCTTCTTCTTCTTCTTCAGCTTCTTCTTCTTGTCCTTCTTTCTTCTTCCACTTGTTCTCCTTCTTCCTTTTTCTTCTTCTTCTTCTTCTTGTTCTTTCCTCTTATTCTTTCTTGTTCTTCTTTCTTCTTCTTCTTTCTTCTTCTTCTTCTTTCTTTTTCTATCTCCTTTTTTCTTCAAATTCTATCTTCTTCTTCTTTTTTCTTCTTCTTCTTCTTCTTCTTCTTCTTCATTTTCTTTCTTGTTCTTCTTCCTTTTTCTTTTTTCCCCTTCTTCTTTCTTCTTCTTCTTTCTTTTTGTTGTTGTTCTTTCTTCTTCTTCTTCTCCATCTTCTTCTTGCTTCAACTTCGTCTTTCTTCTTTTTTTTTCTTCTTCTTTCTTCTTCTTCTTCTTTCTCTTTCTTCTTCTTCTTCTTCTTCCTTCTTATTCCTTCTTCCTCTCTCTTCTTCTTTTATCCTCATCTTCTTTTGTCTTCTTCTTCTTCATCTTCTTATTTCTTCCTTTTCTTCTTGCTTCTTCTTCTTCTGTCTAGTCCTCTTTCTTTCTTCATTTTCTTTCTTCTTCTTCTTACTTCTTCCCTCTTCTTCTTCTTCTTTCTTCTTTTCTTCTTTCTTCTTCCACTTCTTCTTCTTCTTCTTCTTCTTCTTCTTCTTTCTTATTCTTCTTCTTCGTTCTTCTTTCATCTACTTCTTCTTTCTTCCCCTTCTTCCTTCTTTTTTTGTCTTCTTCTTTTTCTTCTTTCTTCCTCTTCTTCTTTCATCTTCTTCTTTCTACTTCTTCTCTCTTCATCTTTCTTCTTCTTCTTCCTCCTTTTTTGTTCTTCCACTTTTTTCTTCTTCTTTCTTCTTTTTCTTCTTCGTTCTTCTACTTCTTCTGCTTCTTCTTCTTTTTCTACTTCTTCTTTTTCTTCTTCATCTTCTTCTTCTTCTTCTCCAGTCTTCTTCTTCTTCTTCTATCTTCTTTTTTTTTCTTCTAGTTTTCTTCTTCTTCTTCTCTTCTTCTTCTTCTTTCTTCATCTTCTTCCTTCTTCTTGTTCTTTCTACTTCTCCTTCTTTCTTCTTCTTCTTCTTTCTTGTTCCTCTTCTTTCTTCCTCTTTCTTCTTTTCGTTTTTTCTTCTACTTTGTTCTTCTTCTTCTTCTCCTTTTTCTTCTTCTTCTTCTTTCTTCTTCTACTTCTTCTTGTTCTTCTTCATACTTCTTTTTTCTTCTTCTTCTTTCTTCTTCATCTTCTTATTTCTTTATCTTCTTCCTCTTCTTCTTGTTCTTCGTCTTCTTCTTCTTCACGTTCTTCTTCTTCTTCTTCTTCTTCTTCCTTTTACTTTTTCTTCTTCTTCATCTTCTTCAACTTTTTCTTCTTCTTGTCCTTCTTTCTTCTTCTACTTGTTCTTCTTCTTCCTTCTATTTTTATCTTTTTCTTCTTCTTCTTCTTTTTCTTCTTTCCTTTTCTTCTTTCTTGTTCTTCTTTCTTCTTCTTCTTTCTTCTTCTTTTTCTTTCTTCTTCTCTCTTTTTTTTCAATTTCTATCTTCTTCTTCTTCCTCTTTCTTCTTCCTCTTCTTCTTATTCTTCTTCCATTTTGTTCTTCTTCCTTCTTTTTTCTCCTTCTTTCTTCTTCTTCTTTCTTCTTCGTTCTTGTTCTTCATCTTTTTTCTTCATCTTTTTTCTTCTTCTTCTTTCTTCTTCTTTCTTTTTCTTCTTCTTTCTTCATCTTCTTGTTTCTTCTTCTTCTTCTTCTTTTTCTTCTTCTTCTAGTTTCTTTTTCTTATACTTCTTTTTCTTCTTCTTTGTTCTTTCTTCTTCTTATTTCTTCATTCTTATTCTTCTTGCTCCTTCTTTCTTCTTCTTCTTCTTTTTTCTTCTTCTTCTTTCTTATTCTTCATCCTTTTTCTTCTTTCTTCTTCTTCTATCTTCATCTTCTTTTTCTTATTCTGCTTCTTTTTTTTCTTCTTCTTCTTCATTCTTCTTGTCCTTCTTCTTTTTTCTTTCTTATCTTTCTTTCCTCTATTTCTTCTTCTTCTTCTTTTGCCTTCTTCATCTATTTCTTCTTTCTTCTTCTTCTTCTACGTCTTTCTTGTTCTTCGTCTTTCTTCTTCATCATTCTTCTTCTTCTTTGTTCTTTTTCTACTTTTTTTCTTCTTCTTCTTCATCTTTTTCATCTTTCTTATTCTTCTTCCTCTTCTTCTTCTTCTTCTTCTTCTTCTTCTTTCTTTCTTTCTTTCTTCCTTTTCTTCATCTTACTCTTTCCTCTTTCCCCTTCTTCTACTTTCTTCTTCTTTTTCTTCATCTTCTTCCACTTTTTCCTCTTTTTCTTCTTATTTCTTCCTCTTCCTCTTCATTTTCTTTCTTCTTCGTTTTCTTTTCTTCTTCTTCTTCTTTGTCTTTGTTCTTCTTCTTCTTTTTCTTCTTCTTTCCACTTCTTCTTCTTCTTCTTCTTCTTCTTCTTCTTCTTTCTTATTCTTCTTTTTTCTTTATATTTTTTCTTCTACTTCTTTCTTCTTCTTCTACCTTATTCTTCTTCTTTCTTTATTGTTTTGATTGTTCTTTTTCTTCTTCTTCTTTGTTCTTCTATTTCTTTCTTCTTCTTTCTTTTTCTTCGTCTTTCTTCTTCTTTTTCTTCTTCTTTTTCTTCTTCTTCTTCATTCTTCTTCTTCTTATTCTTCTACTTCTTCTTTCATTTACTTCTTCTTTTTCTTCTTCCTCTTCTTCTTCCTCTACTTCTTTTTCTTCATCTTATTCTTCATTCTTCTTCTCCTTCTTCTTCTTCTTCTTACTTCTTCTTCTTCTTTCCTTTTCTTCTTCTTCTTCTTCTTCTTTAATCATCTTCTTCTTCTTCTTCTTCTTTCTTCTTCTTCATCTTCTACTTCTTTTTCTTTTTCATTTTTCTCCTTTCTTCTTCTTCTTCTTCTTTCTTTTTCTTATTTCTTCTTCTTCGTCTTTCATCTTCTTCTTCTTCATTTTCTTACTTCTTCTTCTTCTTTCTTCTTCTTCTACCCTCTCATTGTTCTTTCTTTCTTCTTCTTCTTCTTCTTCTTGCTTTCTCACTTTTATCTTCTTCTTGTTCTTCTTATTTATTCTTCTTCATCCTTCTTCTTTCTTCTACTTCTTTCTTCTTCTCTCTTCCTCTTCTTCTTTCTTCTTCACCTTTCTTGTTCTTCCTTCTTTTTCTTTCTTCTTCTTCTTCTTTTTCATACTTCTTCTTTCTTCTTCATCTTCTTTCTTCTTTTTGTTCTTCTATCTTCTTCTTTTTCATCTTCTTCTTGTTCTTCTTTTTCTTCTTCTTCTTTATCTCATCATCATCATCTTCTTCTTCTTCTTCTTCTTCTTCTTTTTCTTTTTCTTCTTCTTCTTTATCTTCTTCTTCTTCTTCTTCTTCTTCTTCTTCCTCTTTTTTCTTCTTCTTCTTTCTTCTTTTTTTTTCTTGTTCTAATCCTTTCTTCTTCTTCTTTCTTCTTCTTCTTCTTTCTTCTTCTTTTTCTTCTTCTACTTCTTTCTTCATCGCTTTCTTTTTCTTTTTCTTCTTCTTTCTCCTTTTTTCTTCTTCTTCTTTCTCCTTCTTTCTTCTTCTTCTTCTTCTTTCTTCTTCTTCTTCTTCTTCTTCTTCTTTCTTTTTCTTCTTTTTCTTATTCTTCTTCATCTTCATTCTTCTTCTTCTTCTTTCTTCTTCTTATTTCTTCTTCTTCTTCTTCTTCTTCTTCTTCTTCTTGTACTTCTTCTTCTCCTTCTTCTTCTTCTTCTTCTTTTTTCTTCTTCTCTTTCGTCTTCTTCATCAACTTCTTATTCTTCTTTTTCTTTCTCTTCTTTCTTCTGTTTCTTCTTCTTCATCTTCTTCCTTCTTTTTCTTCTTCTTCTACCTTCTACTTCTTCTTCTTCTTTTTTCTCCTTCTTTCTTCTTCTTCTTCTTCTTTCTTCTTCTTCTTCTTCTTCTTTGTTCTTCTTCTTCTTCTTCTTCTTTCTTTTTTCTTCTTTTTCTTATTCTTCTTCATCTTCATTCTTCTTCTTCTTATTCCTTCTTCTTATTTCTTCTTCTTCTTCTTCTTCTTCTTCTACTTATTCTTCTCCTTCTTCTTCTTCTTCTTCTTCTTTCTTCTTCTTCTCTTTCGTCTTCTTCATCTTCTTTTTCTTTCTCTTCTTTCTTCTTGTTCTTCTTCTTCATCTTCTTCTTCCTTCTTCTTCTTCTTCTACCTTCTACTTCTTCTTACTTCTTCTTTCTTCTTCCTACACATTTTTCTTCTTCTTCCTCTACTTCTTCTTCTTCTTCTTCTTCTTCTTCTACTACTTCTTCTTCTTCTTTTTTTGTCCCCTTCTTCTTTCTTGTTGTTAATTTTTCTTCCTTTTTATTCTTCATTATTCTTCTTCTTTCTTCTTCTTCTTCACTTTCCTTTTCTTCTTTCTCCTTCCTCTTCTTCCTCTTCTTCTTCTTCTTCTTCTTCTTCTTCTTCTTCTTCTTTCTTCTTCTTCCATCTTCTTTCTTCTATTTATTCTTTCTTCTTTTTCTTCCTTCTTCTTCTTCTTCTTCTTCTTCTTCTTCTTTTTCTTCTTCTTCTTTCCTTTCGTTGTTCTTTCTTCTTCTTCTTCTTCTTTTTCTTTCTTCTCCTTTATCTTCTTCATATTCTTCTTCTTCTTCTTTTTTATTCTTCTTGTTTCTTCTTGTTTTTCTTTTTTTCATCTTCGTCTTCTTCTTCGTACTTCTTCTTTCATCTTCCTCTTCTTTCTTCTTTTTCTTCTTCTTTCTTCTTCATTCTTCTTCTTCTTTTTAATCATCTTCTTCTCTTTCTTCTTCATCTTCTTCTTCTACTTTTCTTCTTTCTCTTCTTCTTCTTCTACTACTTCTTCTTCTTCTTCTTCTTCTTTCTTCTTCTTCTTCTTTCTTCTTCTTTTATCTTGTTCTAAGTCTTTCTTCTTCTTCTTTCTTCTTCACCTTCTTTTTCTTTTTTCTACTTCTTTCTCCTTCTTCTACTTCTTTTTCTTCTTCTTCTTCTTTCTTCTTCTTTTTCTTCATATTCATTCTTCTTCTTCTTCTTCTACTTCTTCATTTTTGTTCTTCTTTTCTTCTTCTTCTTCTTCTTCTTCTTCTTTGTTTTACTTGTTCTTTCCCTTCTTTCTTCTTCGTCTTTATCTTACTTCTTCTTCTTCACTTCTTCTTTCTTCTTCATCTTTCTTTTTTTTCCTCTTTCTTCTTCTTCTTCTTTCTTCTGCATCTTCTTTTTTTGCTTTCTTCACCTTCTTCTTCTTCCTTCTTCTTTCTTCTACTTCTCATTTCTTTGTCTTCTTTCTTCTTCTTCTTCTTCATCTTTCTTCTTCAACTTCCTCCATTCTTCTTCCTTCAACTTTATTCTTTTTCTTTCTTCTTCTTCTTCTTCTTTGTTCTTCTTCTTCTTCATTTTCTTTCTTCTTCCTCTTCCTTGTTCTTCCACTATCTTCTTCTTTCTTCTTCTTCTTCTTCTTCTTCCACTTCTTCCTTCTTCTTTCTTCCACTTCTGCTTTCTTCATCTTCTTCTTATTTCTTCCTCTTCTTCTTTCTTCATCTTCTTTCTACTTCTTTTTCCTTCTTCTTCTTCTTGATCTTTCCCCTTCTTTCTTATTCTTCTTCCTTCTTCTTCCTTCTTTCTTCTTTCTTCTTCCTCTTCTACATCTTGTTCTTCTTCTTCATCTTCTTCTTCTTCTTCTTCTTCTTTATTCTTCTTCTTCTTCTTCTTCTTTTTCTACTTGTTATTCTTCTGGTCCTTCTTTCTACTTTTTCTTTTTCTTTTTCTTTCTTTTTTCTTCTTCTTCATCTTCTTCTTCTTCCTAGTTCTTCTACTTTCTTCTTCTTCTTTCTTCTTCTTCCTCTTTTTCATCTTCTTCGTCTTTGTTTTTCTTCTTCTATCTTTTGTTACTTCTTTCTCCTTCTTTCTTCCTCTCCTTTACCTTCTTCTTTTTCTTCTTCTTCTTCTTTTTTATTCTTCTTCCTTCTCCTTTCTTCTACTTCTTCTTTCTTTCTCTACTTCTTTCTTCTTCTTCTTTCTAGTTCTCCTTCTTCTCTTTTTTTCTTTTTCTTCCTCTTCTTCATGCATCTTCTTCTTTCTTCTTCCTCTTCTTTCTTCTTTTTCTTCTTTCTTCTTCTTTCTTCTTCTTCTTTTTCATTTTCTTCTTCTTCTTTCTCTTCTTCTTTCTCTTCTTCTTCTTCTTCTTCTTCATCTTTCTTCTTCTTTTTCTTTCTTATTTTAATTCTTTGTTCTACTTCTTTCTTCTTCTTCTTTTTTCTTCTTCTTCTTTCTTCTACACCTTCATTTTCTTTTTTCTACCTCTTCTTTCTCCTACTTCTTTCTTCTTGTTCATCTTCTTTCTTCTTCTTCTTCTTCTTCTTCCTCTTTCTTCTTCTTCTTCTTCTTCTTCATTCTTCATTTTCTTTTTTCTTCTTCTTATTTCCTCCTCTTCTTCTTCTTTATTTTTCTTCTTCTTCTTCTTCTTCTTCTTCTTTCTTCTTCCTCGCCTTCTTCTTCTTCTTCTTCTTCTTTCTTCTTCCTTATCTTCTCTTTCTTCTTCTTCTTCTTCTTCTTCTTCTTCTTTCTTCTTCTTCTTCTTTCTTCTTTCTTTTCCTTCTTTCTTCTTCTTCCTTCTTCTCTTTCTTATTCTTTTTCTTCTTCCTCTTCTTCTTCTTCTTCCTTCTTCTTTCTTCCGCTAATTCTTTCTTCTTCTTCTTCTTCTTATTTCTCCCTCTTCTTCTTTCTTCATCTTCTTTCTACTTCTTTTTCCTTCTTCTTCTTCTTCTTCATCATCTTTCCCCTTCTTTCTTGTTCTTCTTCTTCTTCCATCTTCTTTCTTCTTCTTCTCCTTCTTCTTCTTCCTTCTTCTTTCTTCTTCCTCTTCTGCTTCTTGTTGTTCTTCTTCTTCTTCATCTTCTTCTTCTTCTTCTCCTTGTTCTTCTTCTTCTTCTTTATTCTTCTTCTTCTTCTTCTTTTTCTACTTGTTATTCTTCTTATCCTTCTTTCGACTTTTTTTTTCTTCTTCTTTTTTTTTTCTTCTTCTTCTTCTTCTTCTTCCTAGTTCTTCTACTTTCTTCTTCTTCTTTCTTCTTCTTCCTCTTTTTCAACTTCTTCGTCTTTCTTTTTCTTCTTCTTTCTTTTGTTACTTCTTTCTTCTTCTTTCTTCCACTCCTTTACCTTCTTTTTCTTCTTCTTTTTTATTCTTCTTCCTTTTTCTTTCTTCCACTTCTTTCTTCTTCTTATTTCTTCCTCTTCTTCTTTCTTCTTCCTCTTTCTAGTTCTTCTTCCTTCTTCTCTTTCTTTGTTCTTCTCCCTCTTCTTCGTACATCTTCTTCTTTCTTCTTCCTCTTCTTTCTTCTTTTTCTTCTTCTTTCTTCTTCTTCTTTTTCATTTTCTTCTCCTTCTTCTTCCTCTTCTTCTTTCTCTTCAACTTCTTCTTCTTCTTCCTCTTCTTTCTTCTTCTTCTTTCTTGTTTTAATTCTTTGTTCTACTCTTTTATTCTACACCTTTTTCTTTTTTTACTTCTTCTTTCTCCTCCTTCTTTCTTCTTGTTTTTATTCCTTCTTCTTCATCTTCTTCATCTTCTTCCTCTTTCTTCTTCTTCTTCTTCATTCTTCTTCTTCTTTCTTCTTCTTATTTCTTCTTCTTCTTCTATATTTTTCTTCTTCTTCTTCTTATTCTTCTTTCTTCTTCCTCATCTTCTTCTTCTTTCTTCTTCCTCATCTTCTCCTTCTTCTTCATCTTCTTTCTTCTTCTTCTTCCTTCTTTTATCTTCTTCTTCTTCCTTCTTCTTCTTTTCTTTTCTTATTCTTTCTTCTTCTTCCTCTTCTTTTTCTTCTTCTTCTTCTTCTTTCTTCTTCATCTTTCTTCTTTCTTTTTCTTCTTCTTACTTATTTTTTTTTTCTTCTACTTCTTTCTTCCTCTTCTCTTTTTCTTCTTTCTTCTACTTCATCTTCTTCTTCACCTTCTTCTTCCTTCTTCTTTCTTCTTCTTCATTGCTCTTTGTCTTCTTTCTTCTTCTTCTTCTTATTTCTTCTACTTGTTTCTTCTTCTTCTTTCTTCTTCTTCTTCTTCTTCTTCATTTTCTTTCTTCTTCTTCTTTCCTCTTCTTCTTCCCTCTTCTTCTTCTTTTTGCTTCTTTCTTCTTCTTTCATCTTCTCCCTCTTCTTCTTATTCTTCTTCTTTTTCTTCTTGTTCTTCCTTCTTTTTTCTTCCACTTCTTCTTCCTTATTCTTCTTTCTTATTATTTTTCTTTCGCCTGCTTCTTTTTCTTATTTCTTCCTCTTCTTCTTTCTTCTTCTACTTTCTACTTCTTCATTCTTCTTCTTTCTTCTTCTTCTTCTTCTTCTTCCTTCTTCTACTTTCTTGTTGCTTTTCTTTCTTCTTTCTTCTTGTTTTTGTTCTTCTTCTTCTTCTTTCTTCTTCATTTCTTCTTCTTCTTCTTCTTCTTGTTCGTCTTCTTCTTCTTCTTTTTTCTTCTTGTTCTTCTTCTTCTTCTTCCTCATTCTTCTTCTTTGTCTTCCTTCTTTTTTCTTCTTCTTCTTCTTCTTTCTTTTTCTTCTTCTTCTTCTTTTTCTTCTTCTTCTTCTTCTTATTCTTCTTCTTTTTTTTTTCTTCTTCTTCTTCTTCTTCTTCTTTAGCTTCTTCTTCTTCTTTTTCTTTTTCTTCTATCTTCTTCTTCTTCTTCTTCTTTCTTCTTCTTTTCATCATCCTTCTTATTCTTCTTTATTCTTCCTCTTTCTTCTTCTTCTTCTATCTTTTCTTCTTCTTCTTCTTCTTTTTCTTCTTCTTCTTCTTATTCTTTGTTCCTCTTCTTCTTTCTTGTTCTTCTTCTTTCTTCTTCTTTTTTAGTCTTCTTCTTCTTTCTTGTTCCTCTTGCTTCTTCTTCTTTTTTTTTCTTCTTCTATTTCTTTCTTCTTCTTCTTTTTTCTTCTTCTTCTTCTTCCTTCTTCTTCTTCTTCTTCTTTCTTCTTCTTCTTTCTTCTACCTTTTCTCGTTCTTCTTCATCTTTCGTCTTCTTCTACCTTCTTCTTTCATCTTCTTCTTTCTTCTTCTTCTTCTACCTCTTTCTTCTTCATCTTCTTCTTTGTTTTTCTTCATCTTTCTTCTTCTACCTTATCCTTCTTTCTTCCTCTTCTTTTACTTCTTCGTTCTTCTTCTTCATCATCGCCTTCTTCTTTCTCTCTCTTCTTCATCATCTTCCTTCTTCATTCTTTTTCTTCTTCTTTCTTCTTTTTTATCTTCTTCTCCTTTCGTCTTCTTCTTTTTCTTATTTCTTCCTCTTCTTTTTTCTTCTTCATGTTTCAACTTCTTCTTTCTTCATTTTCCTTTTTTTTCTTCTTTTTTCTTCTTCTTCACCTTCTCTTCTTTCTTCTTCTTTTTCTTGTTGCTTCTTCTTCTCCTTCTTATTCTTCTTCTTCTTTCATCTTCTTCTTTCTTCCGCTTCTTCTTAGTTGTTCTACTTTCCTCATCTTATTTTTTCGTCTTCTTCTTCCTCTTCTTCTTTCTTTCTCTTCTTCTTTCATTTTCTTTTTCTTCATCTTCTTCCTTCTTCTTTCCTCCTCTTCATCTTCCATCTTATTCTTTCATCTTCGTCTTCTTTCTTCTTCTTTCTTCTTTTTGTTTTTCTTCTTCGTCTTCTTCTTTCTTCCTCTTCTGCTTCTACTTCTTCTTAAATCTTCTTATTTTTTTTTCCTCTTCTTCTTCTTCTTCCTTCTTCCTCTTGTTCTTCTTCTTCTTCTTTCTTTTTCTTCTTCTTCCTCTTCTTCCTTCTTCTTCTTTCCTTTTCTTCTTCTATCTTCTTCTTCTTCTTCTTCTTCTTCTTCTTTCTCCTCTTCTTTCTTGTTCTTCATCTTTCTTCTTCTTTCTTCATCTTCTTCTTTCTTCTTCTTTCTTCTTCTTCTTTCTTCATCTTCTTCATCTTCTTCTTCTTCTTCTTCTTTCTCCTCTTCTTTCTTGTTCTTCATCTTTCTTCTTCTTTCTTCATCTTCTTCTTTCTTCTTCTTCTTTCTTCATCTTCTTCTTTCTTCTTCTTCTTCTTCTTCTTCTTCTTCTTCTTCTCCTTCCTTCTTCTTCTT